>JAVSCE010005293.1:0-10690 GCA_032199065.1 Smutsia gigantea | reverse complement strand
AATAAAGATTAGAGAAGAAATAAATAAAATTGAGAAGAATAAAACAATAGAAAAAATCAATAAACCAAGAGCTGGTTCTTTGAAAAAATAAACAAAATAGATAAACCCCTAGCCAGACTCATTAAGAGAAAAGAGAATCTACACACATAAACACAATCAGAAATGAGAAAGGAAAAATCACGACAGACCCCACAGAAATACAAAGAATCATAAGAGAATATTATGAGAATCTATATGCTAACAAGCTTGAAAACATAGAAGAAATGGACAACTTCTTAGAAAAATACAACCTTCCAAGACTGACCAAGCAAGAAACAGAAAAACTAAACAGACCAATCACCAGCGACGAAATCGAATTGCTAATCAAAAAACTACCCAAGAAAAAAACCCCCGGGCCTGATGGATTCACTTCTGAATTCTACCAGACATATAGAGAAGAAATAACACCGATTCTCCTTAAAGTTTTCCAAAAAATAGAAGAGGAGGGAATACTTCCAAACTCATTCTAGGAAGCCAGCATCACTCTAATACCAAAACCGGGCAAAGACCTCACCAAAAAAGAAAATTACAGACCAATATCCTGATGAACGTAGATGCAAAAATACTCAACAAAATATTAGCAAACCGAATTCAAAAATACATCAAGAGGATCATACACCATGATCAAGTGGGATTCATCCCAGGGATGCAAGGATGGTACAACATTCAAAATCCATCAACATCATCCACCACATCAACAAAAAGAAGAACAAAAACCACATGATCATCTCCATAGATGTTGAAAAAGCATTTGACAAAATTCAGCATCCATTCCTGATTAAAACTCTCAACAAAATGGGTATAGACGGCAAGTACCTCAACATCATAAAGGCTATATATGACAAACCCACAGCTAACATCATACTTAACGGCGAGACGCTGAAAGCTTTTCATCTAAGATCGGGAACAAGACAGGGATGCCCACTCTCTCCACTGTTATTCAACATAGTACTGGAGGTCCTAGCCACGGCAATCAGACAAAACAAAGACATACAAGGCATCCAGATTGGTAAAGAAGCAGTCAAATTGTCACTATTTGCAGATGACATGATACTGTACATAAAAAACCCTAAAGATTCCATTCCAAAACTACTAGAACTAATACCTAAATTCAGCAAAGTTGCAGGATACAAAAGTAACACACAGAAATCTGTTACTTTCCTATACACTAATGAGGAACTAACAGAAAGAGAAATCAGAAAAACAATTCCATTCACAATTGCAGCAAAAAAAATAAAATACCTAGGAATAAACCTAACGAAGGAAGTGAAAGACCTGTACTCTGAAAACTACAAGACACTCATAAGAGAAATTAAAGAGGACACTAACAAATGGAAATGCATCCCATGCTCTTGGCTAGGAAGAATAAATATTGTCAAATGGCTATACTACCTAAAGCAATCTACAGATTCAATGCAATCCCTATCAAACTACCAACAGCTTTCTTCAATGAACTGGAACAAATAATTCTAAATTCATATGGAACCACAAAAGACCCCGAATAGCCAAAGCAATCCTGAGAAGGAGGAATAAAACAGGGGGAATTACACTCCCTGACTTCAAGCTCTACTACAAAGCCACAGTAATCAAGACAATTTGGTATTGGCACAAAACAGACCCACAGACCAGTGGAACAGAATAGAAAATCCAAACATTAACCCAAACATATACAGTCAATTAACATTTGATAAAAGTGCCTTGGATATACAATGGGGAGATGACAGCCTCTTCAGCAGCTGGTGTTGGAAAAACTGGACAGCTACATGTAAGCGAATGAAACTGGACTACTGTCTAGCCCCATACACAAAGGTAAACTCAAGGTGGATCAAAGACTTGAATGTAAGTCATGAAACCATAAAACTCTTAGAAAAAAACATAGGCAAAAATCTCCTGGACATAAACATGAGCAACTTCTTCATGAACATATCTCCCCGGGCAAGGGAAACAAAAGCAAAAATGAACAAGTGGGACTATATCAAGCTGAAAAGCTTCTGTACAGCAAAGGACACCATCAGTAGAACAAAAAGACATCCTACAGTATGGGAGAATATATTCATAAAAAACGTATCTGATGAAGGGTTGACATCCAAAATATATAAAGAACTCATGCACCTTAACAAACAGAAAGCAAATAATCCAATTAAGAAATGGGCAGAGGACATGAATAGACACTTCTCCAAAGAAGAAATTCAGATGGCCAACAGGCACATGAAAAGATGCTCCACATCGCTAATCATCAGAGAAATGCAGATTAAAACCACAATGAGATATCACCTCACACCAGTGAGGATGGCCAACATCCAAAACACAAACAACAACAAATGTTGGCGAGGATGTGGAGAAAAGGGAACCCTCCTACACTGCTGGTGGGACTGCAAATTAGTTCAACCATTGTGGAAAGCAGTATGGAGGTTCCTCAAAAAACTCAAAATAGAAATGCCATTTGACCCAGGAATTCCACTCCTAGGAATTTACCCTAAGAATGCAGCAGCCCAATTTGGAAAAGACAGATGCACCCCTATGTTTATTGCAGCACTATTTACAATAGCCAAGAAATGGAAGCAACCTAAGTGTCCATCAGTAGATGAATGGATAAAGAAGAGGTGGCACATATACACAATGGAATATTATACAGCCATAAGAAGAAAACAAACCCTACCATTTGCAACAACATGGATGGAGCTAGAGGGTATTATGCTCAGTGAAATAAGCCAAGCCGAAAAAGACAAGTATCAAATGATTTCACTCATATGTGGAGTATAAGAACAAAGAAAAAAACTGAAGGAACAAAACAGCAGCAGACTCACAGAACCCAAGAACGGACTAATAGTTACCAAAGGGAAAGGGACTGGGGAAAATGGGCGGGAAGGGAGGGATAAGAGGGAAAAAGGGGCATTACGATTAGCAGATGTAATGTTGGGGGGGCACGGGGAGGGCAGTACAACTCAGAGAAGACAAGTAGTGATTCTATAGCATCTCACTACGCTGATGGACAGTGACTGTAATGGGGTTGGTGGGGGGGACCTGATGAAGGGGTAGTTTAATAATCGTAATATTGCACATGTAATTGTAAATTAATGATAATAAAATAAATTATATTTAAAAAAAAAGAAAAAAAAAGAATAGACCATATAATATACTAGGTCACCAAAAGAACCTCAGTAAATTCAAAAACATTGAAATTGTACCAACTAGCTTCTCAGATCACAAAGATGTGAAACTAGAAATAAATTAAACAAAGAATCTAAAAAAGCCCACAAACACGTGGAGGCTTAATAACGTGCTCCTAAATAATCGGTCGATCAATGACCAAATACAAACAGAGATCAAGCAATATATGGAGACAAATGACAACAATAATTCAACACCGCAAAATCTGTGTGACACAGCAATGGCTGTGGTAAGAGGGAAATATACTGAAATACAGGCCTACCTCAGGAAAGAAGAATAATCCCAAATGAAACTCAAAATTAATGAAACTAGAAAGGAAGAAAAAATGAAGCCCTAAGTCAGTAGAAGGACTGACATAATAAAGATTAGAGCATAAATAAATAAAATTGAGAAGAATAAAACAACAGAAAGAATCAATGAAAGCAGGAGCTGGTTCTTCCAGGAAATAAACAAAATTGATAAACCCTTAGCCAGACTTATCAAGGAAAAAGGTCTACACGCATAAACAGAATCAGAAATGAGAAAGGAAAAATCACTATGGATACCACAGAAATACAAAGAATTATCAGAGAATACTATGAAAAAGTATATGCTAACAAACTGGATAACCTAAAAGAAATGGACAACTTTCTAGAGAAATACAACATTCTAAGGCTGACCCAGGAAGAAAAAGAAAATCTGAATAGACCAGTTACCAGCAAAGAATTTGAATTGGTAATCAAAAAACTACCTAAGAACAAAATTCCTGGACCAGATGGTTTCACTGCTGAATTTTATCAGACATTTAGTGAAGACCTAATACCCATCCTCCTTAAAGTTTTCCAAAAAGTAGAAGAGGAAGGAATACTCCCAAACTCATTCTACGAGACCAACATCACTCCAGTAACAAAAGCAGGCAAAGACAGTACAAAAAAAGAAAATTACAGACCAATATCCCTGATGAACATAGATGCAAATGTACTCAACAAAATATTAGCAAACAGAATTCAAAAATACATCAAAAAGATCATCCATCATGATCAAGTGGGATTCATCCCAGGAATGCAAGGATGGTAACATTCGAAAATCTATCAACATCATCCACCACATCAATAAAAAGAAGGACAAAATAACACATGATCATCTCCACAGATGCTGAAAAAACATTTGACAAAATTCAACATCCATTCATGATAAAAATTCTCAACAAAATGGGTATAGAGGGCAAGTACCTCAACGTAATAAAGGCCATATATGGCAAACTCACAGCCAACAGTATACTTAACAGCGAGAACCTGGAAGCTATTCCTTTAAATTGGGAATAAGACAAGGATGCCCACTTTCTCCACTTTTATTCAACATAGATCCGGAGGTCCTAGCCACAGCAATCAGACAACAAAGAAATAAAAGGCATCCAGATTGGTAAGAAAGAAGTCAAACTGTCCCTGTTTGCAGATGACATGATATTGTACATAAAAAACCCTAAAGAATCCACTCTAAAACTACCAGATCTAATACGTGAATTCAGCCAAGTTGCGGGATACAAAATTAATACACAGAACGCTGTTGCATTCCTATACACTAACGGTGCCTAGCAGAAAGAGAAATCAGGAAAACAATTCCAGTCACAATCACATTAAAAAGAATAAAATACCTAGGAATAATCCTAACGAAGGAAGTGAAAACCTATACCCTGAAAACTACAAGACACTCTTAGGAGAAATTAAGAGGACACTAACAAATGGAAATTCATCCCATGCTGTTGACTAGGAAGAATTAATATTGTCAAAATGGCCATCCTGCCTAAAGCAATCTCCAGATTCAATGCAATCCTTATCAAAATACCAACAGTATTCTAAAGTGAACTAGAGCAAATAGTTCTAAAATTCATATGGAACAACAAAAGACCCTGAATAGCCAAAGCAATCCTGAGAAGGAAGAATGAAGCAGGGGGAATTTTGCTCCCTGACTTCAAGCTCTACTACAAAGCCTCAGTAATCAAGACAATTTGGTACTGGCAGAAGAGCAGACCCATAGACCTGTGGATCAGAACACAGAGCCCAGATATAAACCCCAGCATATGTGGTCAGTTAATATACGATAAAGGAGCCATGGATATGCAATGGGGAAATGACAGCCTCTTCAACAGCTGGTGTTGGCAGAACTGGGCAGCTACATGTAAGAGAATGAAACTGGATTACTGTCTAACCCCATAAACAAAAGTAAACTAAAAATGGATCAAAGACATGAATATAAGTCATGAAATGATAAAACTCTTAGAATACAATATAGGCAAAAATCTCTTGAACATAAACATGAGCAAGTTCTTCATGAGCAGATCTCAGGCAAGGGAAACAAAAGCAAAAATGAACAAGTGGGACTATATCGAACTAAAAAGCTCCTGTACAGCAAAGGACACCATCAGTAGAGCAAAAAGACATCCTACAGTATTGGGGAATATATTCATAAATGACATATCTGATAACGGGTTGACATCCAAAGTATATAAAGAGCTCATGCACCTCAACAAACAAAAAGCAAATAAGCCAATTATAAAATGGCAGAGGAGTTGAACAGACAGTTCTCCAAAGAAGAAATTCAGATGGCCAACAGGCACATGAAAAGATGCTCCGCATTGCTAATCAACAGAGAAATGCAAATTAAAACCAAAATGAGATACCACCTCACACCAGTTAGGATGGCCACCATCCAAAAGACAAACAACAACAAATGTTGGCGACAGTGTGGTGAAAGGGGAACCCTCCTACACTGCTGGTGGGAATGTAAACTAGTTCAACTATTGTGCAAAGCAGTATGGAGGTTCCTCAAAAAACTCAAAATAGAAATACCATTTGACCCAGGAATTCCACTCATAGGAATTTACCCTAAGAATGCAGCAGCACAGTTTGAAAAAGACATATGCACCCCTATATTTTTCGCAGCACTCTTTACAATAGCCAAGAAATGGAAGCAACCTAAGTGTCCATCAGTAAATGAATGGATAAAGAAGATGTAGTGCATATACACAATGGAATATCATTCAGCCATAAGAAGAAAACAAATCTTACCATTTGCAACATGAATGGAGCTAGAGGGTATTATGCTCAGTGAAATAAGCCAAGCAGAGAAAGACAAGTATCAAATGATTTCAGTCATCTATGGAGTATAAGAAGAAAGGAAAAACTGAAGGAACAAAACAGAATCAGACATACAGAACCCAAGAATGGACTAACAGTTGCCAAGGGAAAGGGACTGGGGAGGATGGGTGGGAAGGGAGGGATAAGGGGGGAAAGAGGCATTACGATTAGCACACGTAATGCAGCAGCGGGGGACTCGGTAAAGGTAGTATTTATAGAGAAGAAAAGTAATGATTCTATAGCATCTTACTACTCTGATGGACAGTGACTGTAGTGGGGTATGTGGGGAGGCACTTGACATAAGGGAGTCTAGTAACCATAATGTTGTTCAAGTGATTGTACATTAATGATACCAGAATTATATATATATATATATATATATATATATATAAAAGATCATCCATCATGATCAAGTAGGATTTATTTCAGGGATGCAAGGATGGTACAACATTCGAAAATCCATCAACATCATCCACCACATCAACAAAAAGAAGGACAAAACCACATGATCATCTCCATAGATGCTGAAAAACATTTGACAAAATTCAACATCCATTCATGGTAAAAACTCAACAAAATGGGTATAGAGGACAAGCACCTCAACATAATAAAGTCCATATATGATAACCGCACAGCCAAAATAATACTTAACAGTGAGAAGCTGAAAGCTTTTTCTTTAATATCAGGAACAAGACAAGGATGGCCACTCTCCCCACTTCTATTCAACATAGTACTGGAGGTCCTAGCCACAGCAATCAGACAACAAAGAAATAAAAGGCATCCAGATTGGCAAGGAAGAAGTTAAATTGTCCCTGTTTGCAGATGACATGTTATTGTACATAAAAAACCCTAAATACTCCACTCCAAAACTACTAGATCTAATATCTGAATTTAGCAAAGTTGTGCGATACAAAATTAGTACACAGAAAACTGTGATATTCCTATACACTAACAATGAACTAGCAGAGAGGAATCAGGAAAACAATTCCATTCACAGTTGCATCAAAAAGAATAAAATACCTGGGAATAAACCTAACCAAGGAAGTGAAAGACATATACTGTGAAAACTACAAGACACTCATGAGAGAAATTAAGGAAGATACCAATAAATGGAAACACATCCCGTGCTCATGGATAGGAAGAATTAATATTGTCAAAATGGCCATCCTGCCTAAAGCAATCTACAGATTCAATGCAATCCCTATCCAAATACCAACAGCTTTCTTCAATGAACTAAAGAAGATCATTCTAAAATTCATATGGAACCACAAAAGACCCCGAATAGCCAAAGCAATCCTGAGAAGGAAAAATTAAGCTGGGGGGATTATGCTCCCCAACTTCAAGCTCTTACTACCAAACCACAGTAATCAAGACAATTTGGATCTGGTGCAAGAACAGACCCATAGACCAGTGGAACAGACTAGTGAGCCCTGATATAAACCCAACCATATATGGTCAATTAGTATATGAAAAGGAGCCATGGGGAAATGACAGCCTCTTCAAAATCTGGTGTTGGCAAAACTGAACAGCTACATGCAAGAGAATGAAAGTGGATTATTGTTTAACCCGATACACAAAAGTAAACTCAAAATGATTGAAGACCTGAATGTAAGTCTTGAAACTATAAAACTCTCAGAAGACAACATAGGCAACTTCTTCCTGAACGCATCTCTTTGAGCAAGGGAAATGAAAGCAAAAATGAACTCATGGGACTACATTAAATTTAAAAGTTTCTGTACAGCAAAGGACACCATCAACATAACAAAAAGGCATCCTGCAGTATGGGAGAATATATTTGTAAATGACATCCAACAAGGGGTGAACATCCAAAATATATTAAGAACCTACATGCCTCAACACCCCAAAAGCAAATATCCTGATTAAAAAATGGGCAGAGGATATGAAGAGATAGTTCTCCAAAGAAGAAATTCAGATTACCAACAGACACATGAAAAGATTCTCCATATCACTAATCATCAGGGAAATGCAAATTAAAACCGCAATGAGATATCACCTCACACCAGTAAGGATGGCCAACATCCAAAAGACTAAGAACAACAAATGTTGGCAAGGTTGTGGAGAAAGGGGAACCCTCCTACACTGCTTGTGGGAATGTAAGCTAGTTCAAGCATTGTGGAAAGCAATATGGAGGTTCCTCAAAAAACTAAAAATAGAAATACCATTTGACCCGGGAATCCCACTCCTTGGAATTTACCAAAGAATACAACTTCTCAGATTCAAAAAGTCATATGCACCCCTATGTTACTGCAGCACTTTTTACAATAGCCAAGATATGGAAGTAACCTAAGTGTCCATAAGTAGATGAATGAATCAGGAAGATTTGGTACATATACACAATGGAATACTATTCAGCCATAGGAAAGAAACAAGTCCTCCCATTTGCAACAACATGGATGGAGCTGGAGGGTATTATGCTCAGAGAAGTAAGCCAGGCAGAGAAAAACCAGTGCCAAATGATATTCCTCATTTGTGGAGTATAACAACAAAGCAAAACTGAAGGAACAAAATAGCAGCAGACTCAGAGACTCCAAGAAGGAACTAGTGGTTACCAAAGGGAAGGGTGGGTGGGGTGGGAGGAAGAATCAGATTGAGGGGTATTATGTTTAATACACATGGTGTGTGGGATCACGAGGAAATCAGTGTAGCACAGAGAAGGCAAATCGTGAATCTGTGGCATCTCACTACACTGAAGGACAGTGACTGCATTGGGGTATGGGTGGGGACTTGATAATATGGGTAAATGTAGTAACCACATTGTTCTTTTTATGTGAAACCTTCATAAGAATGTATATAAATAATACCTTAATAAAAAATTTAAAAAGAAACGGAGGGAGGGAGGGAAAGAAAGGAAGGAAATCAAGCTAGTGTGCCTCTCTTACTTTTAAAAGACCCTAATGGAAAAGGCTTTTTTCCATTACAGAGTTCATATAAAGAAGTTCACTTGACTTGGCAATATTTACTCAGGGCTTTTTGTAGGGACCCTTATGTGTGTGTTTTGTTCATTCCAAGATCTGATTTACATATAAAGTGTGGTAAACTAAAGGAAGATACACTCTCCTTTACACTTTTGTAATTTTTGGGGGGGTATCATTAATCTACAGTTACATGTGCAATATTATGGTTACTAAACTCCCCACTTCATCAGGTCCCCCCCATTTACCCCATTACAGTCACTGTCCATCAGCATAGTGAGATGCTATAGAATCAGTACTTGTCTTCTCTGAGTTGTACAGCCCTCTCCATGATCCCCCAACCGCTTTTGTAATTTTTAAACAACCATCATAACTTTCTTATGTGATTTTGGGCTTTTAATTTGAAAACTTTGACACCAGAAATTGTGGGCGTGTCAATGCTTGGTTGTGCCTCTTGTAACGACTTACGGTTGTTCTTCACCCATTGATTTCAGTTCTGTTATCCGTACGACAGTCAGCTTTCTTGTTTAGAATTGATGTGAATCATACACTTCAGGATCTGAAATAAGAAAACTACAATTGTTTAATGAAGCTGCTTGAAATTTTAGTGTTCTTTTAATGCCATTTGTAGGTTATGTGTGCTATATTTGTAACCTGAATTTTCATTCTATATACCTGAGATGGAGATCTCTCTCTGCACATGTGCACACGCACACGCTTGTGTAGACACACACATATACCTGTGACTTGGTGAACTAAATTTAGTCCATTCTTGGGTTGATTACTATGGAGAAAGTAGTAAGTTTTTCTCCTTGTTACCATCCAAAGGGCACATAATCATTGTCTCTAGTGCTCTGTTACTAGCATATACCACCTTACCACCATTCTTTTTCTATTTTAAGAATATTCCTCTGATTTTACTGTTTTGGAACTTTTCGATTTCACCATTTGGTGGTTTATTTTACTCGGTGTACATGAAGATGTCTATCAAGATATGTTATTAAGACAAATAGCAAGCCTATCCTGACATGTAGTCTTTTAAGCTGTGCTTATAGATTAAAAAGGAATGATGAAGTCAACTATCATATTTCTCTGTCCCTCATAGGTATTAACTTGTTTATCTGTGCTTGAAATAAAGTCCTGTATTCATTGTGGGAGCCTCTGAATTTTATAGAGACTTTTAGAAAAGGAATTTTACCATTTTACAGGCCACAATTTAATATTTTTGTATGATTTTTGTTTTTGTTCAAGTTTCCCTAGTTACTGATAATAGTGATAATACCTTAAAAAACATTTTTAATATAATTTATTTTATTATCATTAATTTACAATTACAGGGACTTCCGGGAAGATGGCGGTGTGAGCAGGGCGGCAGAAATCTCCTCCCAACACTATATTTATCTACGAAAACACCGAAAATACATCTATTCA
>JAVSCE010005292.1:0-244980 GCA_032199065.1 Smutsia gigantea | reverse complement strand
TTAAAGAGGACACTAACAAATGGAAATGCATCCCATGCTCTTGGCTAGGAAGAATCAATATTGTCAAAATGGCTATACTACCTAAAGCAATCTACAGATCCAATGCAATCCCTATCAAACTACCAACAGCTTTCTTCAATGAACTGGAACAAATAATTCTAAAATTCATATGGAACCACAAAAGACCCCGAATAGCCAAGCAATCCTGAGAAGGAGGAATAAAACAGGGGGAATTATGCTCCCTGACTTCAAGCTCTACTACAAAGCCACAGTAATCAAGACAATTTGGTATTGGCACAAAAACAGACCCACAGACCAGTGGAACAGAATAGAAAATCCAAACATTAACCCAAAGATATACAGTCAATTAATATTTGATAAAAGTGCCTTGGATATACAATGGGGAGATGACAGCCTCTTCAGCAGCTGGTGTTGGAAAAACTGACAGCTACATGTAAGAGAATGAAACTGGACTACTGTCTAGCCCCATACACAAAGGTAAACTCAAGGTGGATCAAAGACTTGAATGTAAGTCATAAAACCATAAAACTCTTAGAAAAAAACATAGGCAAAAATCTCTTGGACATAAACATGAGCAACTTCTTCATGAACATATCTCCTCGGGCAAGGGAAACAAAAGCAAAAATGAACAAGTGGGACTATATCAAGCTGAAAAGCTTCTGTACAGCAAAGGACACCATCAGTAGAACAAAAAGACCTCCTACAGTATGGGAGAATATATTCATAAAAAACGTATCTGATAAAGGGTTGACATCCAAAATATATAAAGAACTCATGCACCTTAACAAACAGAAAGCAAATAATCCAATTAAGAAATGGGCAGAGGACATGAATAGACACTTCTCTAAAGAAGAAATTCAGATGGCCAACAGGCACATGAAAAGATGCTCCACATCGCTAATCATCAGAGAAATGCAGATTAAAACCACAATGAGATATCACCTCACACCAGTGAAGATGGCCAACATCCAAAACACAAACAACAACAAATGTTGGTGAGGATGTGGAGAAAAGGGAACCCTCCTACACTGCTGGTGGGACTGCAAATTAGTTCACCCATTGTGGAAAGCAGTATGGAGGTTCCTCAAAAAACTCAAAATAGAAATACCATTTGACCCAGGAATTCCACTCCTGGGAATATACCCTGAGACTACAGCAGCCCAGTTTGAAAAAGACATATGCACCCCTATGTTTATCGCAGCACTATTTACAATAGCCAAGAAATGGAAGCAACCTAAGTGTCCATCAGTAGATGAATGGATAAAGAAGAGGTGGTACATATACACAATGGAATATTATTCAGCCATAAGAAAACAAATCCTACCATTTGCAACAACATGGATGGAGCTAGAGGGTATTATGCTCAGTGAAATAAGCCAAGCCGAAAAAGACAAGTATCAAATGATTTCACTCATATGTGGAGTATAAGAACAAAGAAAAAAAACTGAAGGGAAAAAACAGCAGCAGACTCACAGAACCCAAGAACAGACTAATAGTTACCAAAGGGAAAGGTGCTGGGGAAGATGGGTCGGAAGGGAGGGATAAGAGGGGAAAAGGGGCATTATGATTAGCAGACGTAATGTTGGGGGAGCACGGGGAGGGTTGTACAACTCAGAGAAGACAAGTAGTGATTCTATAGCATCTCACTATGCTGATGGACAGTGAGTGTAATGGGCTTGGTGGCGGGGACCTGATGAAGGGGTAGTTTAATAACCATAATATTGCACATGTAATTGTAGATTAATGATACCAAAATAAATTATACATATAAAAAAATTAGCCCTGTTAGAATTGGGACAATAATAATGCTTATGATATGAGAAGCAATGAGCTTGTTTTGCTGCTCTTCTCTCAAACACTGTTTCATTATTAGAACATATTTTGCAAAAAGTAATCATTTGCCCTAATAGCATGTTCCCCCAGAAAATGAGCTGGTGCAGGCTATCATATGATTAGAAGTCATTGGTAATCTAAATACTCTGAGAAAGTAGTATGACATCAGCTCTCCCACCCCCTTTTTTCTTTTTTTGTAAAACCAAACTTTTCAAACAATTATATTTTAAGCATTTAGAGACTGTGTTCTTGGTAAGCAGACCATAGAACACAAGGAAATGCTTCTAGCTAAAGGCTGATGGTGGATGACAGAGTCTGAAGCTTTTATTTATCCCCAAAGAAACCCAAGCATGCTTTTTTCCTCTATCAGGACATGTTCACAAACACTATACACATTGCTAGTACCACCTACTGGCCAACAAACAAAAACAAAAAACAGAACCAATCTAATAACTCTTACTCAAGAGTAAGCAGGAAAGGCTACCTAATGACAGGCAGTCCTGTAAAAACTCATATAATACCATAAAAACATGATTTGTAAATATAATTCTGTCTTTATGAAAGGCTTTTAAATCCCTGATATATATGGATCTATTATTATTCCCGCAATATAGATAAAAAGTGAGGTGAGCTACCTACCTGAAAATATTAAGTCAGTGAGGACTTTCAAGCTAGCCTTCATTTTCTTTCACCTTTAATAAATGTGTTATTATTATTCATTAGATACTGTAAGCCAGTACTCATGATTGAACCTGAAATTTTACTTTGGGACCTGAGGGCATACCAAAAAGCACACAGTCCTTAAAGTTATGAAATATGAGTTTCTTTCCATCTTCACCACAAAATTCACAAATTACATAATGTCTGTAATGACTTGGTTTTCTCATGTGTAAAGTGGGTACAATTACGTCTACATAACCCACATGAAAGTTATAAGGTTACAATCACAAACTTGGCAATGGAAAAATAAATACAAAAAAAAAAAAAAAAAAGAAGGATGAGGGAGACAGAAGGTAAGGGAAAAGAAGGGCAGGGGAGGGAGAGGAGGGGAGAGCAGACCTCTCCACACATTCAAGGCATTACATTGCATTTGAACAGGATGTTTCAGCAAATTAGAAAAGTTGGCAATTTGTATTAGCTGAAACCAACTAAAGCTAGCATGAGTGTCATACTCTTACTGATATGATTTCAGTTTCTAACATAGTGCTACGATTTGTAAGTTTCATGTTAGCAAGTCCAAAGATGGCAAGTCCTAGAATAGACAGTATGAAATGAGATGCCATCCCACTTAATTTATTGTATTACTGACTAATGCATGAGGATTAGTCTTGCCAGTTTGCTCTATCAGGAGATAGAGAATTGGCATTGTTACAGTCTTCTGTTTAGCCCTAAGAAAGTGTAAGATAAGTTCAGCCATAGAGAGGAGACCCACTATTTTTGCTTTATTAATGGCTTTGGATGAGTTGCTTCTTCCACACCGCTCTTCTTATGTCCAACCTCCATATTTCCAGGTTGTTCTCCTCATTCCATTCCAGGTTAACTCACAGTGCAACACAGTAATTAAAGCTTTGGAATTACATAGACTGGATTCAAATCCCAGCTTTGTCACTTGCTAGGTTAGTATGACTTATGGAAACTACTTTCATTTCTTCATTCCTTCATTGAACAAATATTTATTGTGTACCTACTGTGTATGCATTGCTCCAGGAAAATTCAACAATGAAAAGAGAGATAAAATTGTTGACACTGTGGAGCTCACATACTATATTCCAAACGCCAGTACAAACAAAAATAAATTTTAGAAGAATGAAACCTGGTAATTTATCTAGCTCAGTACTTGGAACACAGCAAGTGCTCAATCAGTGGCAGTTTAAAAACTATGTCACTACAATGACAGGGAAGCTCTGTCTCTTCCCTCTTCCCACTCTGAACATCATTAAGAGTTATATAATCATGACTTTTATTTGAAGTGAAGAGTTAGTCATATGTCCAAAAAACCAATTGCACCTGGTCAGTTCAAACAAAAGTCCCAACCTGGGGTGCTATACAGTAGCTTTGCTTTCATAGGCCTTGCTATCAAACACATACAGATACAGGTTTTTTAAGATGACTATCCTCTGGAAAGGTATAGAAAGAGGGAGTATAACAGAGCAGAACCAGCCAAGTATTTAGACTTCATTATTAGCTTTATGACCGGAGCCAAATTTCTTACTTATCTTGATATCCATTATAAACATACCAATGCCATTTTCCATTTACTCTGCCTGAAATGCTCTTCCCTGGACATCCGCTTGTCTTTCTCATACACTGCTGCAATGTCTGCTCGTCTTAGAGAACTTCCCTATCAACCAAATAAAACAGCAGCCCTACACATCCCAGTCACCCTCTATCCCCTTATTGCCTTCCATGTATCTTTGCATGTGTCATTCCACATGGCACTACAGACTTGTTTATTTGTTTGCAGCTTGCCTCTCCACTCCAGAATGTTACCAAAGACTTTTGTCTTTCTGCCCATTGCTGCTACCACAGGACCTACAATAGGTTTTGATCCAAAATGCTGCTCTGTAAATATGTGTTTAACAAGTAAATAAATACACTGAAAATTGAGTACAATTTCACTGAGATCATAGATCAATTATATTTTACCACTGGATGTTCTGGTGGTTTGGGAGTCCCTTGATCCTAAATCACAAATTTCTGCCTGACTTCTAGCTTGTTTGTCTAACATTACAATGGTAAACTGTTAATTCTAGTATATCAAATACTGCTCTTGAATTTTTTTAATTGAGGTCCTTCCAAATATGGAAAGACCTATAGCCCCCAGTACCTTGAGTAAGGAACACTAAAAAGACAAGAAAGCCTATTTTACATCTTTCCTTTGTTCTCTAAGCCAGTGGTTCTCAAACTTTCACCTGTCAAAGAACCACCTGGAAGGCTTATAAAAACACAGATGGTTAGGCCTCAACCTCTGAGCTTCTCATTCAGTAGGTCTAGGGTGAGGTCCCTGAATTTGCATTTCTAACACATTCCCAAGTGCTGCTGCACTGGACAGGGAATCCTTTTTGAGAATTCCAGCTGATCTCACAATGCAAAAACAAAACCATTCTGTTACAGCTTGTCACAGGTTTGGCTTAACTTTGCCTTAACATTGACTCTAAACGAAAAGTAATCAATTCATTTACCCTCTGATTTAGCAAACTTGAAAGTTATGTTCTGGGAGTGTGGTAAGTTTTGTGTTTTATTTCCATAATGAAATCTAGGCTTCAGCATCATTAACCAATCTGCTTCATAATGAAAATTAATTATTACGGTTATTAGACTAAATGGCTCTGTCATCTCAGAGACATAAGTAGTACAGAAAATGGTTTCACAAGTATGAAATAATCAATCAGCAAAAGCTGGCTATACCCATGATTTTTTTCTCTACTAGTTTCCATGGGGCCAGCCCAGAAGTCACAGGAAGGGGTGAGGGTATGGCATGGGTCACTCTGACAAGGTATGATGTGTGGCCTATCCATTCTCATCTATATATCATCTTTAAAGTGTGCTTTTTATAATTCCAGGGAAAAGGCAAAACCGTAGGGAGACTGAGAAGGGGCTAGAGGAAAGTGCTTTTTCCCTAATCACATCTTCAAAAATGGCACCCTTTCAACAGATTTCAAGTATGGTGACATAACAATGGGAAAGATGGGTTAAGTCAACGGAGGAAGAAAAGGGAAACAGGCATAACTGAAATACTAGAAGTGAAACCATGAAATGCTAAGAGGAGAGAGTCACAGGAGAATACCTATTTTAGGGACTCACTAGTGTAGGTCCCCCCTACATGTTGTCAAGCTTGCTTCCTCTGATGACTGCACCTCTGAAGAAAGGGGGTCGCCAATCCTGGGGAACTGCCAGAGCAATTGTTCCTGGCAATCAATATCCTTCAAAGGTTCAAAACTGGTTTTTCGTTTCTACTGGTTTTTAAAACTCAACCTACTTGGAACTAGGCTCTCTCTCTAAGGTTATTTTTCTTTTGTCTGAATACACAAATCTACAAGTCATCTAACAAATATTTAGCACCTTCTTATAGGGAACAAAATTTTAAAAGCATTTATTGGTGACTGGTTTAGGGGAGAAGAGACACAGTTATAAAAGAAATAGAAACCATGTTCTCTACCCTAAAGAGTTCAAAATCTTGTTAGAGAGACAAAAATAAACAAAAGTAATTACATCAGAACAATACAAATTAACATATCTCCCAGTAAGGATATAAAAGCAATTTAATTAGAGAGGAAAATTTCCTATGGATTAGCATGAGGCAATATCAAATGCATACTCAGATGCATCTGTGGGTATAGATAAATATTCCTATGAATGAGAGGCTGATTTTGACCCCAATACACCCACAAAGCAAATGGATGTTGACATGTGCAAAGATGACTGGGATCATTTAAGCTGATAAATAAATTACTAAATTAAGCAGCTTCAATCAAGCACTGTTTGTAGGGGTACCATGCTACCAAAGTTTCTCATGTTTGCTTTGAAGAAAAGTTCTTCGTGCAGAAATGGGGCTAATTGTACATTGTTCTAAATAATATCAGATATAGAAGGTAGCAATTTAGGGAAGATTGCTCCTAGGATAACAATATTGAGCAAACATATAATAGTAATAGCCTAGCATGAATCCAAAAATAGGGTCAGCTATTGTGCACATGCTTCCTTCCCTCCCATAAGGGACCAAGGGAGGATGTATTGAACCCAAGGCAAACTGAGCCATGTGCTTTCCTTTTTGAATCCACTTCTTCCCCTGATTGCAGTGTAAGCATTTGACTTTTTTATGAGTTGCTTCATCAGTACCAACCAGAAAAATACTTGAACATAGAAAAACGCTGTGAACATGTAAAGCCTAAAGTCTTCATTAAAATGAAGAAATTGACACATCCATCTATCTCAGTGGGAGTTAGTTGCTTACATATATCTGAGGGATTTGCCTGAGTACAACCTTTTTTCCAATTCCCATTGTTCATAACAAGTCTTTTATCATCTTGAAGTCTGAATTAACATTTCTGTCTTTACCAGTTTAGCTGTTTTTCCATTTGGCAAACTCTAGGTTTTTCCTGTTGTCTTCCCTTTGGGGCATGAATTAGCATAGTTATGCAATGTTTATTGTTTGTTAGTCCCTTATTTTTTACGTCATCCTTGAAGATGTTAAATCTTCTTCCTTGAGTTGTACTAGAAAAGCCAAAGATTTTCATGAAGGGGAAGTTTGGGAATATGGAATATTTGAGAGGAGCCTGGGGGCTTTATTGGTGAAGTTGTTTTGTTTTAAGCATATTCAGCAAACTATCCTCTTAGGGGCTATTTCAGTAGACTCCTCACAATCCCCACCCCACCACACACACACACACACACTCCATTGTCCCAACTGTAGGGTCAGAACAGTAACTGCAGAAAAGGAAGTTCCACATTAGGAATACATTGAGCGATGTGATTAGAAGTTACATCTTTGGGGTGAAGTATCTCCTAGATTCAAATCCCAACACTGTTCTTTACCAGCTGCAACCTTGGACCTCTTATTCAACCACTCATAATCTTGAGTTTTCAACTCTTTGAAAACAGGGAAAAAAATACTACCCAGGAATATTGTGAAGAATAATTTTAAAAGTATATTTAAAATGTTTAGCAGAATACCTGCTAAGCACACTAAGATACACAAATATCAATAATTACAGCTTTTTAATGATTATAATAAAATCTTAAAAATCAATATCAATTTTTGATCGACAAAATTATTCTGTTTATAGCTTATACTGTAGCCAGATTTCTTATCCCCACAATGCCTCATTGTTCAATTCATACAAATCATCTCATTTTTTATTCTGACAACCTCCCCTAGACTGTCAAAAGCACAGGAAGCAAAACCATTTCTAGTTCTATTCATGGCTATGATATAGGTGCACTAGGGAAGCAGTTGAATAAAAAAATGGAACCTTAGCTATTAAAGATTCAATTATCTCTACTCTTCCTTCTCTCACTTGAGGAAAGTCAGTAGTAAGGGGAAAGACAGACAGTACATTATAGTGCTTGAGGAATGTCTTGGGGAAAACAAATATGTGATCTAAATGCAAGGTATCATTATATTATTATCACACTGCATTCATTTAGTAAAAGATTAAAGTGTTCCAGTTTACAGCAACTAAACTTGCTTCAAACTTTCCCACGTTTCTTTGATATTCTTTATTTGAAGGAGGCTCCCATTTAGGGCAATTACTGCAATATGTTGGTTTTAAAACCTCTCTTGGAGATTGGAAGTACTTTTAGTCGAATCATAAAATTAACTGCTCATTTGTTTTCTCAGATTCATTTCTTCCCAAGCTACGGCAACCTCATCTCATACTATCAGGCCAGTAACAATTAGGACATAATGCAGCCCCTTCTTCCACTATATGCTAGGGTACACTCCCTGATCCCTTTCTTCCAGAACTCCAAGAGGAAAGACAACTTAGACAATTCTAGGGATGCTGAAAGGTCTGAAAAGTCTCCATAGCACTATCTGTGTTACAGGTTGCCTTCTCCAAAAGCAGGCACCAAGGAGTTTGGAGTGCAAGTTTTTTGTAAGAGATCACACTTGAGAAAGAAGGAGAGTGAAGTGGATGGGGCAGAAGCGGAAATCAAGTTGCATGGTGGACCCCACAAAGTAGCAGAGAACTATCAGAGAACACTCCGTCCAACTAGCAGAGAACACTCAAGTAAGTATTTCTCCATCAGAGTATCCCCCCATGGCACAAAATGCCTGAATTTTACATTCCCTGTCTTGCTCAGTCATTCCACATGACTGAGGACTGAGGCAACATGTCCTTCCTTGAAGGAGATCTGGGCTCCTCATTTCCATGCTCCCCCTCTTGGTCCTGCCCTCCTTCCCCCAATGTGTAAGATGTAAAAGAAGAGGAATGTATAAATGTAGGAACCAGAATGACTATAAAAGAATGGATATAAAGGAGCAATAACCTTTCCAGGGATCATTACCTGCCTTCTTTCTGAATTTTTTCTTTTCCATTAATTCTTATGTCACCAAACAGGTACCACCTTATACCCAGTCATCCAAGGTAGAAACTTAGGAGGCGTCCTTGACTGCCTCCTTCACCATCACTCCACATTCAGTCAGTTGGTAAGTCCTACAGGGTCTATCTTCCTCATATTTCTCCTATCCTCTTCACCTCAGATCTTCACACACTAACACAGCCCAAGATCAGGTTCTTATCACTTCTGATGACACCTACCTGTCACTCAAAACTATTTAAAACAAGAACAACAAAAACACAGCTGTGAGGGAAATAGGAAGCTGGAGCACAGTGAAGAAGATTCCGAAGAGAAGAGGATGCTGTAAAGACTTATTTCCCAAACTGCCGACTGGGCGATGGCAAGCTGATGCAGAAAAAGCCACAGGAAGGCATGGCTTAATTTAGCCGTATTTAAAATGGTCAGAGACAAGGGTAAATGTGTGAACAAATATGATAATCAATTAACAAACATTAAATAAAAAATTGAAAAATGCTCAGAAAGCCCTTATCAATCCTTTGCAAATTTTGACATCACACCTTATTTTGGTTTCTACTATGGCAGTTTTGGAAAATAAATAAGAAGTACTATTTAAAACCTAGCAAAAACTCACTCAGAGTTCAACTTCATATCTGGTGAGACAGGATCTAAGGCATAACATAAACTTTTACTGGACAGAAGAAGTAACAGAAGAAGGCCTTCACCCCTCAGAGCCAACAGTCTGATTTCAACAAAATGAAATCATTAAGAAAAAAATGAAATAGGCTCTGACTCCTTGCTGATATTAAACACATATAAAATGGACAAGAAAATGAAGTATTGTATTTTCCACCAGATTGTGAAGTTCATGATCCCCACATAACCCTACGTCCACTCTGAGACACATATGATAGTGAAACCAAGTGATGGAAGCCTCTCAGGGGAGACAGACCTTAAGGGAGAATATAAAAATGGGAAAGGTGTACGAAAAGAGGAGATCTGACACATTCCTAGAAGATAAGTGAGATATGAATTATCACAGCAACAGCATTAAGATATGTAACATGATTAAACAAAATAAAGATATGGAATGTTTTAACAAAAAATAACTTATTATAGATTGTATATCAATGATATGTTAATAAAAAGTAATAAATAAAGAGAAAAGGAACCAAAAAATAATAATAACTTATTATAGTATTCTATTTCTCCTTCAAATTCCTTATTTCTTCTCCACTTCTGCTAGTCCCCTCTCAATTCCTAACTAGACATTACTCAGTTCTCAGTCCTTAGCTCTGTCTGCTCTCTCAGCAATAATAAATTACCTTTAAAGATCTCCTAAATAACCTGAAAATGTTTAGGCTGCTGCAGTATAGTTTTTCCACAAACATAAGAATTTCACATTGAATCTATTCATACAAAAGTCACATCTAGTGATATCTTTTAAACCCATTTCTCCTTTATTTTTTCCACAACCATGGTCTGATCCAAACTGGTATCATCTCTCCTATGGACTACTGTGTCACTACCCAAGTCAGAGCCATGCCAGACACTGCTGCTAAATCCCTGTCCTGAAAGCACTCTCCTTCTAGGTTGTTTGGGCTCAAATGCTCTTATTCTTCACTCTCATCTACAAACTTAAGACTCCAAACTTGTACTCTGAACTTGGACCCAAGACTCCAAACTTCTCATAAGTACTCAAGATCATCCATTGTCTGGCTTTGTCAACTAACACCACATGGTTAGTTGCTCCTGAAACAAAGCTTTCATCCCAAGGAGCTCACCAAGTCTCCATCCATGCAGTAGCATATGGCCACCACTGTGAATAATAGCACTGAAGCTTAAAGGTGTTAGGTACTTTAATCAAAGACATGCTGCGGGGAAAAAAAATGGTATTCAAACACAAGTCTTTCATACTCCAAAGCTGCCCTCTTAACCACTGGTACTCAAGTCTTTTTCACCCAAAAGCTGGTACTCTTAATCACTCCACCCTTTCTTTCTTATTAACCAAAACAAATATAAATTATACACCAAAAGAAGTTTAGCTTTGTTTCATAACATTAGCCAAGACTTATATATTGTGTAGTTTTCAAAGACAGGGTTTTCTGAAGATTTTTTTATTTAAAGATTAATGCATTATTTAAATAGATATGCTCAACTAGATGAAAGGGCACTTGACTGATGCTACTTCCTTGATATAAAACTAAAACTGTATTAGTCAAAGTTCTCTATGAAATCAGAATATATTTCCATGAGCTAATGAAGATTTTTTTTTTTAAAGAAAAAAATAAACAGATATGTAATTCCACATTTCTCTCCTCATTAAGACAAAGCTAGAGTTTGGTGTCTCTTCCATGCAAATATATGGGCTTATGAGTTTATGTCAGTTTCATTCTCTCCTTATACTAAAATCAAAGCACATGAACAGTAGTTTCTCCTTTCTTGATAGCACTGAAGTCTCCAGAGCAGAGTTCTAGCCAAAGCTTATAATCGTATGTTTGTCAGAGGTTGCAGAGGTGGCCTCAACACTCAATCTGGCCTGCATGTGTGTGCCATTGACCCACGCAGTATTTTTCCTTTAATTGAACAAGTCTCTAACATTTAATGTTCAAGAAATTTTACATAAAAATCCATATGTCCAGATTTTCTTGGAAAATACAGAGATCTGGGAACACTGGGCCCACATACCTCCCCAGTCACCAGGCCACTCCCACAAGATGGGGGTGATCGCTGGAACTCCCCACAGCCCCACGGGCTGGCCCTTAACTCATGGCACCTGGCTTGTCTTGTAAGCATTTCATTCCACATCCTCAGGTTTTAAAAGTGAACAGAGTTTTGAAAAGCATTTGTGGAAGGAACATATGGAAGAATGTCGTAAGAGTAGAAATAGGAAATCAGAACATGTTTACAGGTTTTGGTTTTGTTTTGTCTTTTATGTGTTTGAAATTATTCATTGCAATGCTTTTCTGTGAAGGAGAGAAGTGCATCAAAGTTCCTCCCACACTTCCTGCTCCCTTTTTCATCACATTTCTACTCATAAAATATTTTTAAAGTCTTTAAATGAAATAAACTAAAGAGACAAGAGAACTATTTTAATTCCTTTTCCCACAATTCCCACCTCTGCCCACCTCACCCCCAGTCCTCACTTTGGAAGACAGTTATAGTTTTGAGGTGCTCAAATCTTATAGTCAAAAAGTGTAATGTTCTAGTATTAACTTAGAGAATAAACTAGAAGAAAATGACACAATAGTTTGAGGAAAACCCAGATTTATATATAAGCATGAAAAAAGTGTAACCCAAAAAAAAACCAGTGGCAACAGAGCACAAGGGATTAAGGCAGGGGTTATGCTTAAAACTAAATCAAGCAATCAAGCAACAGAGTCAAGATCTTGCTTTTAAATATGTCTTTAGGAAGGATATTTTATTTTATCTGTGTATTTTAAAATAATCAGTTTCAGCAATTTCCAGGGGTTATTATGTCATTTCTTTCTGTGCTGCTAAATAAAAGCAACCTGTGATTAAGTAGCAATTTATGATTTAAGGAACAGATAGAATTCATTGAACATTTATAAGAGCATTTCTAGTGACTTCTCACCTCGGAGGAGAGAGTTTCAATTTATACGCTATAATTAATCAGATAGCCACAGCCAGAGAGAATTCATCAAAGGAAATGGAAACTTATTTTGGGGTAATTAGCTACTGTGGTGACTGATCAGTTAGTCACTTCTTTATTTTTTCTGTTCACTGCCAACTCTGACTATTTATTTTATCTTATTATCTAACAATCTCCAAGTGGGAAATGCCTAATAATCTCTCAAGCTCTGCTTAAGTGTCAATGAAGAAAATAGAAGAAAAGCTCTTTGCAAAATTGATTTTCCAAACTTCATATGTGAACTGCTTTTGAAATACGGGAGTTCTATCCTGAGATTCCTACAGAAGTGCATCTGTCCAAAAATATAAGGATACAACAGCAGAATAAGTAAGCAAGGACTTATTAGATAACCAAGGTAGTAAAGAGAAAAGTGGACTTTCTGATTTGAGGTTAGGATAATCCATTCAAAATCTTCTGGAGAAGAACAAAGAGGAAACTTACTAATTAGAAAATTATTGCCATTCTTTTTTCCCAGAGCTACCACAAATTTATTAATGCCCCTTTTGAAAATCTCTTAAATTTTTCATTTGGCAAACAGATTTTATTCATTGCTTCATACTGATGGGGGGTCAGGGGGCGTGATGTCTTCTTATGTATAAAGTAAACCATATGAATGTATAAATTTAGACAAATGGGAAAATAAATGGATGCTTATTATGCAAATAGCAAAAGCCAAATGGATATGTAAAATTTTTTAGACCCCAGTGGCGCCTTCTCAAAGAAATATTCTCTTTGCTCTTGCCTTTGAGCCCCACAACACTCAAGAACTAAAATCAACTCGAGAAATCTAGTTTTCAACCGTTAGTTTATATTTAGTTTCCCTTTCTCTTATTCTCACGTAGACTGGACTATCCAACTATAGATGGTCATCTACATGGAAGATGAAAAAATTGAGAAATAGGATTTTACTATAAAATGAATAAACTTGAGTTTGTGTAATTCTTTCTTCAAGTCTACCAAACAAACATGAAACTACTAGTAGAAAAGTACCCTGCACCTTTTGACAACATTTATACTCAGCCTCTCCTGGCATGCAAAGTATGTTTCAGCTGTGTAATTGTTTTCTTTGAAAATGAGAGGTTCTTAAAAGGTAAGTTGCAGTGATACTTTTCAATGGATGTATTTTGCACTGATTAGAGTCTTCAGGGATGGCAACCAATAAGTTGCAATTCTAGAAATGCACAAGTTTTCTCAAACTCCCATTGCACTTTTTAAATTGTAAACTAAGCTGCCCTCTCCTTTCCTGAGCGCTGCTCAGGCTGTTGGTGTGTACATTGTATTGAGAGCTCTTCCAAGCCTTTGGTTCTCAGGAGCTTGCATTTTCGTCTCTTTCTCTCTTTAAACCTCGTAAGTTTGGCTTCCTTCCTTTGAGCCCATTGAAACTATACTACTGACAGCCACTCTTGACCTTTTAATAACCAAATCCAGAAGATTTCCCCCCAGCATGATCCTGTATAAGTGTCTGCTCCAAATTACTATTCTCCCCTACCTTCCAGTTCCTCTGATGTTTCAACATATCAAGATCTGAGGTTTCAACATATCAATATATGTTATGGCATATTACAGCATATATTAATATTTGACATTTTCCTTCCCTGACCATTAGATTAACTTTTTCCAATCTCAACTACCTGTTGCTTAAACAGGAAATGACTTATTCTTTTAACCAATGGGTACTTGTTGCAACCCTCTACACCTAAGATAAAAGTGAGCCTCAACCTCAGGCTCAAGAGACTCCCAAAGCCTCCTTTGTTCTCTCTTTTCTGTCCCCCATGCCCAGGCTTTATAAGTTTTACATCTCCCCCCAACTATATCGGCAGACAGGAAATCAGAGGCTGGGACCTACTGACATTTGGAGCTATGGTCCCTGATCCCAACCATTCAACCAACTTGTGTGGGTCAATTTTATGGCTTTGTGGCACTAAAAGACATGCTAAGTGGCCACTGAACCCTCATGTATTCATCAGAGCATGTGATAGTACCTCCAAATATTTGGCAGCAAGTCAAAGGGGATGGTTGGAGTCAGCTACTCTCTACCATTACTGCTTGTGGTCATGGGCAGCAACAGGGATTTAGGATTAAAAGTATCATCCAAGAAGTAGAAGAGACCAGGACCAAAGTTCTTAAAAGTGCCTGTGCCACTCCGTTTGCCCCTTCAGATTTACTCTCTTGTTTTCTCCAACCTGCCCTGTAACATGGGGCTGACCAATATGGACCACATCAATCAGCCTCCAGTTCTCCCTGTTTTCCAATTGATTTGATCAATGGGCTCCTGCCAGAAGATTAAAAGAGGATAAAAGTTAAGTCAGCATATTATTCCCCTGGCTCTCTCCCTACAAAGTTGCTTGGATGAGTGGCCCCTTTTACCACAGAAATTCAGAAGGACTTCTCCAACAACTTTCTCCTTCTGGATTCCAATGACGTTTCCTTCCCCTTACTCTTCCAAGTCTCGTGACATATTTGCTGCTGGCCCTGAGTTTCTGCATTATCCTTTATGGTTCACCTACATCCTATTCACATCTTTCTAGTTAGTTCTCACAAAAATAAAACTCTGTGAGTTATCCTAATTTTAGGGAACCTGACATTGCCAAAAATCATCTAGAGGATTTTTTAAAAATACATATTCTAGACCTCAACTAAGTCAGCACCTTTAGGGTTGAAGCCTGGAAAATCATTTTCAACAAGGTTTTTCACTGATTTTTTACACAGAGTTTGTGAACAGTGGTGTAAAGCAGTGGTTGACTAATAGCACCCCATAGTCCAAATCCACCCTGCCTCCTGTTTTGGTATAGTCTGGGAGCTAATAATGGTTTTCACATTTTTAAATGGTTTAAAAAAAAGTCTAAAGAATTTGATGATGTGAACATTATACATAACTCTAGCTATGAATAAAGTTTTATTGGAACACAGCCAAGCTTGTTTGTTTACATTTGGCTGTGACTACTTTGGTACTACAGTGACAGAGTCATGTGGCACACAAGACCTAAAACACTTACTGCCTGGCCCTTTACAGAAAATGTTTGCTGATTGCTGGAAGGATATGTTCCTGTTCTTGATCTCCTCCTGAATCAACCCCCAATTATCTATTTGGATTGAAGACCAAGATCATTTTCCAAGTTATAGAGGCCACTTACTATGCAAAGTAATACAGTCTTACACATTTGAAATGACAATTCCAACTTTTATGTGGCTGTGGTATATTTATTCATATGGATATTTACATGAGTATACACGACATGTTTTAAGTATTTGAAGCAAAGCTAACAGATACTACAACTTGATGCTTTTAAGTACCACACTCAGAATCCCTGTTCTGCTACTTATTTGTTGTATGACTCTGAGAAGTTACTATTTTCACATATATATAATTTAAGACCTGACCCCTAACAAGTTGTGAGTAGTAAGAGAAGTGTTATGACAGGGTGTAGCACAAGACACTCAGCAGATGGTCCCTAGCTATTAATTCCTTTCCTCTACCCCCATACTATCTCTCTCTACCATTTTTGTTCCTTCACACATTAAAAAGTGAAGAGACAAGGACATATCCTTCACTGGGAACTTTCTCCAACGAACTGAAAGTTTCCAGGTTATTTGAGAAGATGAACCAGGTCTTAGAAATGCATTAATGAGAAAATGTACATCACAGAGGTTTTTATCTTGTCTAACACAAAAGTCCACATCCTCTGGGCACTCCATAAACACTAACTGAATTGGATTTTATGATGCTGTTAGACCACATCCAATTTCTTTGCTGCCTCCATCATTAGAAAAACTGGTTTAAAGTGTATGGAAATAAACAGTTTACCCAGTGGTCTATGCTTTTGAAAAGAAAACATATATAGCAATTGAAACATTTTGCTTTGATAGATTCTACCCTTGGGGTCTTTTCTAAAAGTGTAGCTTTAGTTTCTCTTTTATCAGTATACAAGGTTTCCAAGAACATGAAGACTTCTAAGACTCTCTACACAACATACATCATGTTGTAGAATCACCAACTGAAATTGGCTTGAAGACAAATGAAGGCTTGCCGCAAACTAAGAATGGAAGATTGCAAACAAGAGGTAAATTCATCACTTAATTCTATTTGTCCACATATGCTAAAAAAATAAGAAACTATACATTCAGTTGCAGACTGTAGAATACCTTAGAGATGATCCCTTCAAAGGGTTCTCACTGGAGGCCTAGCATCTTTGACAATAACCTAGGTGACAGGGAAAGCCAAATTGGATGGATCCCTTCAACCCCACCACTTCTTCAACTACAGAAACTTTGATTTTATCTCTTTTATATATTGGAGTTTTGCAGATGACTTAGTTTGAAAAACAGACTCACCAATTAAAAAAAAAAAGGTTGAAAGCTAGGGACCCATCTCTCTTACACTATAGATCAGAGATCAGCAAACTTCTTCTGTCAAGAGCCAGATATTAAATATTTTAGGCTTGGCCCACCATGTGGTTTCTGTCACAGCACTCAATTTGACCACTGTAGATGAAAGCAGCCATAAGCAGTATGTAAATGAAGGAGAGTAGCTGTGTTCCAGTAAAACTTTATTTACAAAAACAGGTGGTGGGCAGTACTCAAGCCAATTTGGTACTGGCACAAGAACAGACGCACAGACCAATGGAACAGACTAGAGAGCCCTGATATAAACCCAATCATATATGGTCAATTAATATATGATAAAGGAGCCATGGACATACAATGGGGAAATGACAGCCTCTACAACAGCTGGTGTTGGCAAAACTGGACAGTTACATGCAAGAGAATGAAACTGGATTATTGTTTAACCCCATACACAAAAGTAAACTCGAAATGGATCAAGGACCTGAATGTAAGTCATGAAACCATAAAACTCTTAGAAGACAACATAGGCAAAAATCTCCTGAATATAAGCATGAGCAACTTCTTCCTGAACGCATTTCCTCAAGCAAGGGAAACAAAAGCAAAAATGAACTCATGGGACTACATCAAACTAAAAAGTTTCTGTATGGCAAAGGACACCATCAACAGAACGAAAAGGCATCCTACAGTATGGGAGAATATATTTGTAAATGACATATTCGGCAGGGGGTTAATATCCAAAATATATAAAGAACTTACACGCCTCTACACCCAAAAAGCAAATAACCTGATTTAAAAATTGGCACAGGATATGAAGAGACAGTTCTCCAAAGAAGAAATTCAGATGGCCAACAGACACATGAAAAGATGCTCCACATCACTAATCATCAGGGAAATGCAAATTAAAACCACAATGAGATATCACCCCACACCAGTAAGGATGGCCACCATCCAAAAGACTAAGAACAACAAATGCTGGCAAGGATGTGGAGAAAGGGGAACCCTCCTACACTGCTGGTGGGAATGTAAGCTAGTTCAACCATTGTGGAAAGCAATATGGAGGTTCCTCAAAAAATGAAAAATACAAATGCCATTTGACCCAGGAATCCCACTTCTTGGAATTTACCCAAAGAATACAACTTATCAGATTCAAAAAGACATATGCACCCCTATGTTTATCACAGCACTTTTTACAATAGCCAAGATATGGAAGCAACCTAAGTATCCATCAGTAGATGAATGGATAAAGAAGAGGTGGTACATATACACAATGGAATACTATTCAGCCATAAGAAGGAAACAAATCCTGCCATTTGCAACAACATGGATGGAGCTGGAGGATATTATGCTCCGTTAAATAAGCCAGGCGGAGAAAGACAAGTGCCAAATGATTTCCCTCATTTGTGGAGTATAACCATGAAGCAAACTGAATGAACAAAATAGTAGCAGACTCAGAGACTCCAAGAAGGAACTAGGGGTTACCGAAGGGGAGGGGTGTGGGAGGGTGGGTGGGGAGGGTGGGAGAAGGGGATGGTGGGGTATTATGTTTAGTACACATGGTGTGGGGAATCATGGGGAAAACTGTAGCACAGAGAAGGCAAAGAGTGAATCTGTGTCATCTTACTATACTGATGGACAGTGACTGAATTAGGGTATGAGTGGGGACTTGATAATATGGGTAAATGTAGTAACCACATTGTTTTTTCTTGTGAAACCTTCATAAGAGTGTATATCAATAATACCTTAATGAAGAAAAAAAACGGGTGGTGGGCTGGATCTGGCCATAGTTCATTGACTCCTATTGTAGATAATAAAAGTAAGTGCTGAGTAAGTTACAGTAACTAACCCAAATCACTAACTACCTTCTGTGAGACCAGGATGTTAGTCACAGCTATGAGATCAGCATTCTTTCCACTATATTGCTAATAGATCAGGAAAAACAAGATATCCTATCTTTTGAAAAGATAATATCTGATGGTGGATAATATCAGAAAAGGTTCTATTCAATAAGTATTTCATGAATAGCTAGCCTGTGGCTAGAACTGCATTCTCCCATAATCCCAATCAATACCTTTATTACAATAATTTGTCTATCATTATACCCAAAAAATAATGCCTCAAGGTGAAAAAGAAAACCTGTAATGTTTTTATGTATTCTGATTCATTTGGTTTTGCCAGTGTTGTTCAGTAAAAGGATATATCTCTTAATTAACTTGATTTCATCAGTCTACCTATAGCAAAATGGCATCCAATGTGTTGGAAATAAAAATTTATTTGATGTCTGCAACTCAGTGAATACATCATGCTGTGGCCGTTAAGCCTTAAGCACTCCCTAAATAGCAATGAATTGCTCTCTGTCTCCCTTTCCATTGTGGTATACCTCTAACTGTGATGTCAACATAATGGACCCTGACCCTCAGCATTAAGGTACTTTTCCTAATAAAAGGGAGATTCCCCACCCAATTATCAAAGTCCCATCCATGAAGGCTCAATGCAGAGATTTAGCTGCTGCTCTTGGAATCCTGTTCCCCATACTCTTGCCTCTGCAGCTTTTACCTAAACATAGGAGAAGAAAAGACTCAGAGGGCAATGGCAATTAATGCAACTCTGTCATCGATGTTTTCTGACACTGCTTCTTTATCCCCAAATTCAGTACTATTTTGACTTTTCCCACATCATGAGTTTCAGTTTCTTGTTACAGTCTACTCCTTCATAGGTTAGTAAAAACACAACTGGAAGGAGCAGTAAATCAAATCAGAGCATATGGAAAATATCACATACCTCTGTAATTCACAGAACGTATGAGGCAATGAGGAACAGGAGAAACTAAAATTGCTACTCTGTACATCTATTCTTATGACAGTTGTAATGGAAATGGAAAATAGTTTTTGCATAACATTCCAGTTAAGTCTCAAGATGGTAGTGTTGTGGTTTTCCTTAGCTGATCTGCCCACAGACAACAATAGAGACCTGAAATTTTTTCAGGATATAATTGCAAAGATTCACAACTTTGAATGTCTGTGAAACATGCATCAGAATTTTCAAACAATTTAAAGGGACAATTCTAATGTGATTACATCACCTTACACCGTGGAAACAAGGCCTACTTCCTACCACTCCTGCTGAAAACCACAGAAAACATTTCCAAAGAGAAAACTGATCATTTGCATTCTGTTTACTCTTTGGAATAATGGGATCTTAAAACTAGAAAGAATCTGAAAGTCACCCAGTCAAATACCTTAATTTTATTCACAAATGAAATGAGATGCAGAAAGATTAATAAGTGTTTCCCAAGATCACATCTGTTGGCAGCAAACCAAGGTCTAGTACCCAGGCTCTCTGATCCCCATTTGGAAGCTCTTCCTGCTGCACCATTTGGCTTCTTCCACCCCAATCACATTTACCATGGTTATGGTCTTAAACATAATCTTTTTTTTAAACAACCTTCTGCTATTAAAACAAAGCAGTCAGTAAATACTCCCCAACTCTTTGCACAAGTGAATGATTGGCAGGACAAAAATCAGGTGAAAATTATTCAAGACTACTCAAGGAGTTTGCAGTAATGACCGAAAAGAGAGTTTTTGTTTGTTATCACTTTTGGTTTTGCTTTGTTTTTAATTTTCCATCTTGGGACAAGCTCTCACCCATTAAATGAAGTGGTTTCTGGTGTCCATGAATTTGCTTGTGTTTCCCTCATGACTGTGAATACAGATAAATCAACAGAGCTCTCTAACCTTTCCAAGGCACTCAGCAGATTGACATTAACTCTCATATATTTGAAGCTCTACTGCTTTTAGTGTCCTTCTCAGTATAGGGCTTATTAAAAATTCTGTTCCCCATGAACCTAGTAAGAAATTCTTCATTATCACATTTCCACATTCTCTCTTCTCAGGTATAGCCTTTTGTTAGCACCTAGTTAGTGCCTCATTATTTATCATTGCCGACCCTCCCCTCACTGAGGTTAGTGGATTCAGAAAAAACCCTGCTCTCAGAAAACACTGAATGGTCCAATCAAGCAACCAGAGAAGTGTATGTCTGAGAACAGTGAGCTAAAGCAGGGTCTCATTTCAACTGAACTAATACAGAAGATTTATTTACTTCCTAGAAACTGAAGGTACTGAGTTATTAATCCTCATCCCCCATCTATAGTGTTTGGTTTTTGAATTTTGTTTTAATGACACATAAAACCTATGTGGCTTCTTCAACTGCCAAACCCAATATTTTGTTTTTAATGAAGAGGTTCTCTGGCTTCCAGAGAGAAACTGAATCACACTCAGAAGTTAGTTAACTCATAAGAAAGGTTGTTGAGTTGCTGTCATAGCAAGAACAATGGAATTAATTAAAGCAGCATAGATTAAAATTACTTCAAAAACATTCAGTGTTTTCATATGTGAAAGGTGTTCTCTTCCTATCAAGTGCTGGGGAGAATGTGGAGTAACTAAACTCTCATATCCTGCTGGTGAGAGGGGAAAATGGTAAAGCCACTCTGGAAAATGGTTTAGCCATTTCTCATACAGTTAAATATACACATAGCATATGGACCAGCAATACCATTCCTAGTTATTTACACAAGTGAAATGAAAACTACAATCCACACAAACCTGTACACAATGTTTATAGGAGCTTTATTGGTAATTTCAAAAAACTAGAAACAATCAAATGACCTTCAAGTACTAAGTGGATAAGCAAACTATGCTACCTCCACACAATGGAATACCTACCACCCATGAATCAAAAGGAGCAAAGCAATGATGCATGCAACAACACAGGTGAATCCCAAATGCATTATGCTAAGTGAAAGAAGCCAGACTCAAAAAGCTCTATGCTGTATGACTCTGTTTATATGACATACTGGAAAAGGCACAGGTATAGGGACAGAGAACAGATTGGTGGTTACCAGGGGCCAGGGGCAGGGTGTTGGAAGAGGGTTGGACTCTAAAGCACCAGAGAGAAATGTGGGCTGGGAGAAGAAGGAAGACATGGAAGCATTCTATTTCTCGATGTGGTCATGATCACATGCCACACATTTGTCCAAACCCTTAAAACTGCACGCTAAAAAGGGTAAATTTTACTGTGTATAAATTGTGCCTTAAAACACAAAAAGATCTGTCTTTGACACTAACAAATGCACCATCTCTGTCCTTGAGGACAGAAATTGAAAAATTCATTTGGGGAAACTGGAAATTTTCCCAGAAAGATAAAGATGTTTTGCAAGCATTATTAAATCCCAAATAGATAGCAGACCTAATATTAACATCATTTAGGATTCATGTTAAACTTGTACTTTCAGTCCAAGTAAATAGAGAAAACATATATGTAAATATTGAGTGGCCCACCAAGGTTTGGTTTGGGCCCACAGATGGTAACCACTGATAGACAGTAAGAGCAGAGGAGTTCATGCAAAGCAAACAAAGTAACAGTGGTTAATACTTAGCCAGCCCCCGCTATACACCAGGCACTGTCTACGCCCTGTGCAAACTTATCTTATTTAATCCTCTCTACCTTGCTGTGAGGTAGGTGTTATTCACCACCATTTTGCAGAAAGAGGTAAGGTTAAGTCCCCTAGATGACATATAGGCAATGGAACTTGGATGGCTGTGGATGGAGGGTTGGAATGTTAAGGGGAACTTAACTCTTAAAGGTACCTTCAAAGGTGTGACTAAGGTTCAGAGGTGTGCCCACATGAAGCATAAAAGGGAAAATGTGTAAAACAGCTCAATCTCAAGGAGCTTTTCTTTAAGAAAATAATAGAATATAACATTGGCAAGTCTGGGAAAGAGTAGCTTATAGAGGACACTGAATGGCAGACTGATAAACTTGAGATTGGTTCTGTGGTTTCTTAACCTCACACCACTGGAGATGTTTGAAAAAAGAGCAGCCAGTCTGAACAGGGTTGACTTAAAGGAGCAAGTGAAATAATCCTTTTGTAAGGTTAACCAAACAGTGGTGTCAGGGATGCCACATGGGCTCCCTGGTTGCAGGGATAAACCATCACCTAGAGGTGCAGTACAGGTGTCTTCCATATATCATCTCATTTCAAGTCCACCTCAACTGCCTGGGGCAGGCCCTATTGGCCCCATTTTGTAAATGAAATGACTGAGGCTAGAAGAGGGTAAGTGATCTACATTGAAGTCCACTGGGTAGTAGAGGCAGATGTGAGACTGAAGGTTAAGTACACATGACACTTCTTATATACATATGGCTGAAAGCTCTTGGAGGTGAGGAAACCCATTATAGGTATTCATAGTAGTCTGGGCATTCATAAAATGTTTCCTAAAATGAAAGAAAGGATCTTAATAGATCATATGACAGGAGAATGGGCAGTACTTCTTGACTAGTTAAATGTGAGAGAAAGGAAGAATCATTGTTCAAGGGGCCTGGAGAATTAGGGGTCCTGTTGACAGAGACATGCACTGGAATGCCACACAAATAAACCTTAATGTGACCTGAAACTCATGAAAAAATTGTTTAAGTATTAAATTTCTACCGATTTTATAAATGTGGTAGAGCTTCACCTGTATATCCAGAGTTTCCATACCCTTCTCCTCTCCATCTGATCTAATGCCTCTTTGACTCCCTAACCAGAATGCTAAGGAAAAGCAAGCCACTTTAGAGAAACACATGTGCCCATCTGCAGAACAGTGCACAGAGGGAGGGAGCGTGCAAAGCCAAATCAGCTACCCATGTCCTCGACTACCCAAGCCCTCGGCTCCAAAGTCATTAGGCCAGAAAGGTTTGCTTTACTGATTTTTTAGAGTCCCAAGTTTTCCCCCTGACTCCAGGAACTTAGAGTCTGTTGTTAATAAGCTTAATAAAGAAACACTCTTGGAAGTCATTCATATATTGAACAGACAAAAAACAAAACTAACAATATGTCCCTTTCTTTATCCTTTAAATTTAATCACCCATTGGTTCAAAAGTAATTTACTTAGCATTTATTATGGCCCAGGCACTGTGCTTGTGTTTGGAATACAAAAATAGTTTACTATTCTTGCCATCACAGGGCACACAGTTTGGTGGTCAAAAAGGATTTCAAATAAAACCTTTCAAAAACCAAAACCTAAGACACAGAATTCCTCTAGCACCTCCCTTATATTAGAGGCCAATTTGTTAATGGTGATAACTAAGCATCTAATTTTATTTCTAGAGTTCCTACATTTTGTTAAGAATATTTGCTATTGTTTTTTGATTTGCTCCTTACTCTTGAAGAGGTGGAAAATGAATGTCATACCATGACACATATGTGGTAGCCATGAATGTGCGCCATTCAAACCTCCTGCTGTGCAGGATATAATTGGCTAACTGGTCTCAGCTGTTGTGTTCTGCATCCACGACCACATTCATCCTGAGGCCATGCTTCCCACAAGCTACTCCCCATCAGTGCCTGAGCCCTGTAGGTTTACTAACACAGATGCCATCCTGTGAGAGGAGTCCACAATGGAAGATGTTGGCTCACAGGCTCCCTACCAGCCTGAATGCAAGCTTTCTTGTAACTGGACCACAGCCTGAGACTTTTCCTGCCCACTTCTCTATCTGCCTTCCCTCTCTCTCTCTGAGGGGGTCAGACCTGCACCATGCTCTGAAGGCTCTCCCTACCTCTTCCAGTTCCCTCACAGGTATGTCCCCCATCAATCTCTTGTCTGTCTAATCCTGTCTTGGAATCTGCTTCACAGAGGACTCAACCAAACATAACCTTACAAGCAATAATTTTCAAACTTGCCCTCTACAGTAACCCTCCCTCATTAATACTCCCTAAAGGTACACCCTTAAAATTTTAAGTACCCTATTCATAGCAACTTTCTGTTGCTTTGTGTTTTTGAGGTAGTTTCAAAGTATGTATTTTGTCTTTGGTACTATGCAATGAGAACCTTTTCTTTTTAGTCCATTAAGAGAAAAATCACCCTATTCCTTGGGTTACAAAGCAGAGTTGAGGGGCACTGTGGTAAGCAGCTGTGGATGGTGACCTTGCGCTCTCTAATTGTGGTTCTTCCTCTTACTAATCATGTGACCTCAGAGAAGTCATTTAACCCCTCTGAAACTGTTTCCTCTCTAATATGGAGATAATAATATCCTCCTTGCTGACTTCAAAGGACTGTTTTAAGGATCGAATGATTTAATTATATGAAAGTGCCTTGCAAACTAGAGCACTATACAAAAGCAGGATATTATAATTACTGTCTTCTAAACAGTAAATGCAATTGACCAACTTTATTCATATTTCCTGAGGGTCAAGAATAAGACATAAAACATACGTATCTCAATAGCAGGGTGGGAAACATTAGAAAACTGGACACATCATATACTGAGTTATGTAAGCCAATCTCACAACATTGAAGAAGGTTACAAAATTATAAACCAAACATTCTACTGAAATACCCTAACTCCTATAGATGAGAGTAAATATAAGATACTGATTTAAGTGAAAAAGTAGAAAAAATTCAAGTTTAAGGTGATTTCCAAACCACTGTGATTTGGATGAAACTTGGAACCAAATATAACCCTCCAATCTACTTGACTTTGGGTAGCAATAATAAGTCTCACCACACCAGTAACTTGAGGTTTTCCTCAGTTTGGTTATAAATCACTTTTCATAAGAATAAAAAAATAAAAACATTCTCAAAGGTCCATGGGTGTATGTAAATATATGTCTGTTTTCACCCCAATATTGCAGTTGAATTGAGGTGTTATAGTGTGATGATGTTGGCATAAAAAAGGGAACAGAAAACTACAAAGGTGTAGGTTAATCTCTTGTGTAAGTATAAGCCATTAGAAACTTTATAGAACTAAAACCTGTGAGAGACTTCTTTGTTTAAAGCTCTTAATCCTGAAAGCAGTAGCTTCCACTTAAATTGCAAGTCTTCAATCAGAAAAAAACTTCAGACAAATTCCTTTCTTCCTGGTTAATTGCAAAATAAACAGATATCCCAATGGAGAAGGAGGCTGCCTTCTTTGTTGACTTCCTGTTGCTCCACCAGGACATTTATGACATTTTTGAGAAAACAAGGAGAAAAAATTAGCCCATTCCCTTGAGACAGCATAAAGTTACACTGATGGATTGGTAATTGCTAAAGTTCACCTGTAAGAAGCGTGGCAGTTATTCTTTAAGTGGTAGAAATCTGGAAGCATCAAACTCCCCTCAACTTATACCTTACCAACCACCAGCAACCTCCCTTCCAACATGCTCTACCTAAACACAAGAAAACTCAACTTAAACACCAAAGGTATATATGATCAGCTTCTAAAATCAAGACAAAAGAATTCAAGAGATCTGGGAGTTTCTACTCATAGAATGCTCTGGAACAAGAACAAAAAAAGGTCTGAGGGTGATTAACGATGACATTTTCTTCATTCAAAATGCATTCTCCAAGGGATAACCAGCTTTCATTAGCTATTCCAGGCTTCCATGTCCCAGATCACCCCCATGTGCCCATCCAAACAAAGCTTCTAAATAAATACAAACAAATGCATTCTTAGTGGGGTTGTACTTTCAAATTAAACAGTATGAGCTTACTTATGTGCATGCAAATAAAATGTCATGCTCATCAGGGGAGCATACTTTGGCATTAAGTAGTATATAGTAAATGGCACATAATCTGATTAAGGGAAAACATCTCTGTGCCTGAGGAAAGCAGTCTGGCTGGATCTGCTTGTGATAGAATCAACGTGTCACAGACACCACAGGCAGAGACAACTTCACCATTTCACATGCAATGACACACAGCAACTTTCTCTACTACCAAAATCAGTCCTGCCTGTCTTTTTAACCATTCATTCATCCATAAACTATATTCTGAGCTCCTACTACATACCAGGTGCTATAAGTAAATAAAGCACTGTCCCTGCCCTCTAGAAACAGTGTTAAGAGTCTGATCAGAACTTCATAATCTACACAAAGAAGCAACTAAAAGCAAAAATGCCCACAATGCACAGAAATGTACATAGCACAAAGCCTGCCAAACAGTAGGTGTTCAATAGATGTTAAGTCAATAAGATTTTGAATAATTATTAACGAAGGGGCATGCTGAAATATCCAGAGCTTAGAATCATTTCAGGCAAATATTAGGTACACAATAAATATTTATTGATTGAGCGAATTAAATAATAAATGCTATGAACACATAGAACAAAAAGTGACTTAATACAGTCAGTAACTTCCCTATGAAGGTGACATTTAATCTGGAGGAACAAGGTGTGATGAAAATTCTAAGGAAGGGGGAATAATAGTAATTGCCCAGCTAGACAATGTAACAATTCACATGAAGTAAAGTAATTAACTTCAGATTGTGGCTGCACTTATTTCACAGTGCTGATATTATATGACTGCCCAGTGCTCTGAATCATGACCATGCAGCTTGTTTCACTGAAGCCAGGAAGAGGACCCAAGACTGCACTTTCAGGTAGTGAAGGCCCATTTGTTGGTGGTGAAATACAGGATCCACCAAAGGGAACAAGATTATGAATTTTCTAGAAAAAAAGTCCACTAACTCACCAAAGAGGAAGAAGGTAGAAAGCATGGACGGTGAAAAGCAAGAAAGAACCGAAGGAAGATGCTCGTCTTGTGTGGTTCTGTAAACACTACGGAAAACCAGAAAAAAACAGAGACGCCAATATTGAACCAAAATATTTAACAGCATAAAATCATTTTATAGCACTTTGAATACTTCAATTCAAGAATATGTTCCTGTCAAGAAAGCATTCCAAAAAGAAAACTGGTTTTCTGAAAATAAATGCTCAGATTTTCTAAGGGAATACTTAACCTGAAATAGAAACAAGGCTGTAGAAACAGATTATTTCTTTGGATTTTATAGGATGAATGTTATAAGAAAGGGATGTGCGATATATGGTCAGGGAAGGCTTCTCTGGAAGTAAAGCTTTAGACTATGATGTGACTATTATATTTGCGGAGGATTTATCTCTGAGGATTTATATTACATATATAAATATAATGAAACCAACTGGAAATTAACAATTATATAATGGAAATATATAATGAAACCAGCTGGAAAAATACAATTCAATTTACCAAAATTTGCTTTACAGACAACCATTCAGGTGAGCATTAATTACTTCACAAAGTTAAACTTGCTTTGTTTCTTCTATTCTCAGTAGTTGTCTCAGCTATGTAAATACTGACATGTTACAGCAGCTCCTAGGTTACATGACAGTGACATCCTTTCTTCACAATAACCCAATCTCTGACAGATTTACTGATGAAATGAGTGGATCTATGTTAATACAAAAACAATAACCTGCTTGCCTTAATTCAAAAGAAACAGTGCTCACTTAGACATATTTTTCTCGTACTTCCTGTTTACCAGACAATTTGAAGGGGATATTGGTCTTTGTGGTATTATCTCATCTATATTAATGGAATTTGTTTCTTTTTGTGCTGCTCCATCATGACTATTCCACTTCACTAGAGTTAATTCCAATAAAATCAATTGAGGAAACATAACAAAAACAATCTTAAAACCCACCATCATTAGTAACAAGTAGAAGTTTTTCTGGCTTCTATATTTTTAAAATATGATGGAAAAATAATATAATCCGTTACACTTATTTTCTGCTTTACAATTTAAAATAATTTCTCCATCCTTGTCTCTTTCAACCTTCATTTAAAAATCCCAGTAGGTGCTGGGAGTTAAATAAACATTATTATTTAACTTCCATTTCCAGAAAGACACAGTAGATCGACTTTTTTCTATTCTTCAAACTAAGTACTGTTAAAAGCCCTGGGCATTTTACATCAAAACAAACATAGAAGACTCTGAAAGCTGTAAAGAATAAAGCAGATTAGCTAGGGACCTCAGAACACAAGGAAGGACACAATAGTGAGTTCCATGGATTTTCATGTTCCCTCATATGATCTGGAAATAACAACAGGTTCAGAAAAAAATAAAACCATCAAAAACCTGTTCCCTCTAGCCAAAGGGACATCCTAACAAGACAGAAAACTTTTAGACAATAACTACTTTACTCCAGCCAAACACTGCAAACAGAACAGTGGTCCCACCTCCACCCATAGCAACAAATGTCAAGTAGGAAACCTAAACTTCCACCCTCACTTGGCTGTAACAAGGCATTCCATCCCTCACAATCCATCCTCTTGCCAAAGTGGTATGAAAAAGAGAAGAATAGGGCATGGGGAATTTCATCACCATCATATCCCTGCCAAAGTGTCAGGGGAAAGGAAGTGGGGCGCTTGGGCTTTCAACACTCCTGTGGAGTAATGACTGAGAAAGAAAACAAAAGTTAGCAATCTCAGGAATGAAAAAAAAGTTCCAATTGCAGAATCTGCAGATATTGGAAAGATAATAAGGGAATACTATAAATTCTACACACACAAATTTGACAACTTAGAAAAAATGAACCAGTTTGTTGAAAAATGCAACTTATCAGAACTCAATCATATAAAATAATTTGAATAACTCTATAACTACTAAGGAAATTAAATTCACAATTTAATCCCCAGTCCCAGAAGTTTTCACCAGAAAATACTCCCAACTCATTAAAGAAGACTTAACAAAATTCAGTAAGTTCTCTTCCAGAAAATAGAAGAGAAGGGCACACTTCCCAATTCATTTTATGAAGCTAATATTATCCTGATACCAAAACCAGTCAAAAATAGTAAAAATATTTCTAATGACTATTCCTAATGGATAAAAATATTCCTTAACAAAATATTAGGAAATAAAATTCAGCAATATATTAAAAAAATTATACACCATGACCAAGTAGAGTTTATTCCAAGACACAAGGCTACTTTAGTATTAGAAAATCACTCAATACCATCAACCATATTACAGGGTAAAGAAGAAAAATTACATGATCATAATTAATTGATACAGAAAAAGAATTTGATAAAATTCAATATTTGGATCATGACCAAAATTCTCAGAAAAATAGAAACAGAGGGGGTTATACCTCAACTTGGTAAAGTATATGTACAAAAAACCTACAGCTAATGTCATAGTCAATAGTAACATTCTGAATATTTTCACCCTAAGAAAAAGTCCAAGGCAAGGATGTGTGTTCTCATACTGCTTTTATTCAACATATTGCTGTAAGTTCTATCCAGTGTATTAAGAAAAGAAAAGTAAATAAAACACATAGAAAGTGAAGAGAAAAAATAAACCTGTCCCTACTTTCAGATGGCATAATTGTCTACATAGAAAATCCCAAGAAATCTACCCAAAAAAAAGACCTCATATAAATAAATAATTTCAGAAAGGTAGCAAGATATAAGATAAACATAAAAACATTAACTTTATTTCTATATACTAGCAACAAAGACATGGAAACTGAAATTTTAAATGTAGTAAGACTTATAATCACTCAAAAAATTAAATTCTGAGGTGTAAATCTAACAAAACATGTACAGGATTTATATGCTTAAAGCTATAAAATGCTAATAAAAAAACAAGGAAGACCTAAATAGATGTAGATACAACTATAGTCATGTACTGGAACACTCACATAGTAAAAATGTTAATTCTCCCTTAAAGATATATAGGTTCAACATAATTCTTAGTAATATCCCAGCAAGATATTTTATATAGATATGAACATGATTATTCTAAATTTTATATGAAAGGGCAAAGGAATTAGAATTATTACTTTTTTTAGAAAAATAAAAATAAAGTGCGATGAAACTGTCTACCCATTTTGTAGGTACAATAATTAAGATTTTATTATATTGCCAAAGGGATAGACACAAAGATCAGTGGGTCAGAATAGAAAGCCCAGAAATGACCCACACTAATATGACAAGTAATTATTGACAAAGGTACAAAAGCAATTAAATTAAAAAGGGAAAGTCTTTCCAACAAATAGTGTTGGAGTAGGTACAATAATTAAGATTTTATTATATTGCCAAAGGGATAGACACAAAGATCAGTGGGTCAGAATAGAAAGCCCAGAAATGACCCACACTAATATGACCAAGTAATTATTGACAAAGGTACAAAAGCAATTAAATTAAAAAGGGAAAGTCTTTCCAACAAATAGTGTTGGAGAACTGAATATCTATTGGCAAAAGAAGAACAAAAATGAACCTCAAACTATGTTTTACACTTTATAGATTAATTCATAATGTTTAACACTTAAGTGAAAAATGTAAAACTATAAAATTTTTGAAAAATATATGGGAGAAAATCTTCAGGATCTAGTGCTAGAGAAATAATTCTCACGCTTGAAAACAAAAGCACAGATCATAAAAGGAAAAATTGACAAATTAGATAGACTTCATCAAAATTTAAAACGTTTGCTCTTTGAAAGACCCTGTAAGATGAAATGACAAACTACAAATTGAGAAAGGACAAGTATCTAGACTATATAAAGAACTTTAAAAACTCACCAGTAAAACAACAATCCAATTAAAAAATGGGAAAAAGACAGGAAAAGACAGTTTACTAAGGAAAATATACAGATGGCATATAGAACATAAAATGATGTTCAATATGATGACACATTAGGGAAGCGAAAATTAAAACAATAATGAAATATCATTACACACTTATCAGAATGGTTAGAATTAAAAATAGAACACAACTGCTGGCAAGAGTGAGTAGAAACTGAAGGACCACATACACATTGCTGGCAAGAATGTTAAATGATACACCCATTTTGAAAAATAATGTGGCAGTTTCTTAAAATACTGATCATGAAACTACAATATGACTCAGCAATAACACTCCTGCACATTTATCCCAAAGAAAGAAAACTTATGTTCACTCAAAATCCTGCACATGAATGTTTTTATCAATTCTATTCACAATAGTCCCAAACTAGAAACAACACAGATGTCCTTCAATAGATGAACAATTAAACAAACCCTAGTACATTAATATCATGGATTCATCAATAATAAACAAAATATTTATACCCAAAAGAACTTGGTATAAATCTCCAGAAAATTATAATGAAAAGGTCAAGGCCAAAGGTTATACATGCCATGGTTCCATTTATATATCATTCTTAACATGACATATGATAGAAATGGAGATAGATTTGTGGTCAACAAGAAGTAAAGAAAGGGGTAGGGTGGGAAGGATGTAGCTGTCAAGGGGCAATATGAAGGACCCTTGTGGAGATGTAAATGTTCTACATCTTGGCTGTTGATGTCACTATCCTGGTGGTAATTTGGTACTATAGTTTTGTAAGATATTACCTTTGAGGGAACTGGGTAACGGACACATGAGATTCTCTGTGATATTGCTTACAATAATATCTAAATATTATCTAATTTGCTTTTTATCTAAAAATCAAAAAGTTTAACAAATGACTTACACATCTCTCAAATAAAGGAAACAGAAGTACAACAAATAAATGTGCTACAAATATGTGTGATCACTGACATGGGATGAAATTCCTTCAGCAGGACAATATGGTTACCACGGGAGTTACCAAAGGCCTCCCAAAGGAGCTGAGATGTAAGCTGAATTTTGAATGGGAGCAGTTTACCAACTTTCCTTTAATCCTTGCCATCTTATGATATAAGTGTTATTATACCTCCTTTGGAGAAGGTTCAGAAATGTTAACTCAATGGTTCAATGTTACACAGTTAACTTTCCAATTGTAATTTCATTCTCTTTCCATTTTTACCATAAGGTTTAATTTTCAAAACACAACATAATAGAAGCAAAAGACCAGAGAAGTAATACATTACAAAATATTATTTTCTTAAAAAAGGGCATTCACCTCTTCAGGCATTTAGTAAGCATTGATGATGTTCTTGACATAGGTAGGTATGTATTCAAGATGAGACAAAATCATAGGCCTCAGAAAGGCAAAAGGAAAACACTCGGTATTGACTATGCTTTAGAGCCAATGATTCTCATACTATTTCCTGGCTACATGCTATTTCTTGTACAAGAAACTCCCCTTTGTAACATCTCAATGTGTGCAGTGGTTTTGGGAAGTGACAAAGAGGCAAGAACACAAATTCAGGATCATGTACGGAAAGAAGAAGCACATGTGCAGTTTTGAACATACTCCCAATAATCTAGAAAGTCCTCTCAAAGGGGAATTGTAATCTCTCCACAAAATATTAAGTACTATGCAAATAATTTTATACTCTTCATAATAATTGTATTAGTCTAGTAAAGGATTTCTCAAGCCCAGTCCTATTGACACTTTGGGCCAGATAATTCTTTGTAATGGGGAGCTTTCCTGTGCATCATATTTAGGAGTATCCCTGGCCTCTACCTACTAGATGCCAGTAACAATCCCCAGCTTGAGTTGGGACAATCAAAATACCTTCTGGCATTACCAAATGTCCCCTGGGGGTTATAAAATTGCTCTCCTTTGAGAACTCCTCGTCTAGTAGTGTTATTGCCATTTTGTAAATGAGAACTGATGTTTGGAGAGGTTCAATAAGCTACCAAAATTACACAATGATTAATTGGTGGAGCCAGGAATAGAACACAGGTGTCCTTGATTCCAAAGGAATCAAAAATTTTCAACTGCATTTAGCTTCTATAAAGAGCTCACATCCTTATAAAGGATTCATGGAATTTACCCTAAGAATGCAGCAGCCCAATTTGAAAAAGACAGATGCACCCCTATGTTTATTGCAGCACTATTTACAATAGCCAAGAAATGGAAGCAACCTAAGTCTCCATCAGTAGATGAATGGATAAAGAAGATGTGGTACATATACACAATGGAATATTATTCAGCCATAAGAAGAAAACAAATCCTACCATTTGCAACAACATGGATGGAGCTAGAGGGTATTATGCTCAGTGAAATAAGCCAAGCTGAAAAAGACAAGTATCAAATGATTTCACTCATATGTGGAGTATAAGAACAAAGAAAAATACTGAAGGAACAAAACAGCAGCAGACTCACAGAACCCAAGAACGGACTAATAGTTACCAAAGGGAAAGGGACTGGGGAAAATGGGTGGGAAGGGAGGGATAAGAGGGAAAAAGGGGCATTACGATTAGCAGATGTAATGTTGGGGGGGCACGGGGAGGGCTGTACAACTCAGAGAAGACAAGTAGTGATTCTATAGCATCTCACTATGCTGATGGACAGTGACTATAATGGGGTTGGTGGGGGGGACCTGATGAAGGGGTAGTTCAATAACCATAATATTGCACATGTAATTGTAGATTAATGATAATAAAATAAATTATATTAAAAAAAATAAAAATAAAAATAAAGGATTCATGGAAACACAGAGCCAGTAACCCAACATTACAAAATAAGGCGATTAGGGCTCTAACAAAGGAGTGACCAGAAGGGTGTGGGAACCAAAAGGATGTAACAACTCACTTTGCCTGGGTAGACAAGGAAGAGCAAGTGTATTAGTTTTCTATTGCTACAGAACAAAAAGCAACACGAATTTATTATCTCACATATTCCTTGGTCAGGAGTCTGAGTACAAGTTAGCCAGGTGCTAAGGGCCTCCCAGGCTGAAGCCAATGTGTTTTCCAGGGCTGTGAAGATTCAGGATCTTCCTCCAAGCTCTTTAGTTGTTGGCAGAATTCATTTCCTCATGGTTGTATCACCAAGGTCCCCATTTTCTTGTTGGTTGTCAGCCAAGGACCACTCTTAGCCTCTAAAGGCCACCTCAGGTCCTTGCCATATGACCCCCCTCATCTCAAAGAGTGGTGACCTACTTTTCAAGGTGAGCAAGAGAAACTGTAGTACTTCTTTTTGTCTCTTTTAAGTGCTCATCTAGTTAAGTCAGACTCACCCAAGATATTCTCCCTGATCAACTCAGTTAACTGATTAATTTAACTTAATTATGTCTGCAAAATCTCTTCTGTCATATAACATAACATAATTATGAAAAAGAAATCCTATCCTATTTGGAAGTCACCCATACTCAAGGGAAAGAGATTATAAAGGACCTGGGTCAATGTGGGGGATTACCTTAGAATTCTGCCTACCAAAGTCTAAGTAAAACATAATACATAAACTTGTCTTCCTGGACAGCCCAGGAAGTGCCTGACTTGGCAACTACCCTGGTCATCACATGTCTGGTGCCCCAACAAACACCTCCCAGTCCCCTTATGTTATGGCTCCATCCTACTGACCTTATTTGCACATAATGCAGCCACCTAGATCCTGGACAAAACCTACTGCACACTTGAATCTTCCTTTAAAAACTTGGCTTTCCTCTAAGTCTTTCCTCTAACCCTTAGTGTGTAACAATTCCTGTGTACTGTGAGCCATGACATTTAAACAAATAGTCATAATGTTAGGCATAATGTGAGTCATGTTAACTCACATGTGGTCTTGTATAATGATAACCCAATAAAGTATGTCTTCTCATTTTTTTTAATAATAACTTTTTTTTAGGATCAGAGCAATCAAGCAACTTTCGCAGTGTTCTATAGCTTTGTTCAAGGAAGGGACAGAGTCACAATTTCACATGGCTTCAATTCTATACTCTTTTCAGTGCCCAAATTGCTCTCATTTATGGACTGCAGTGGAGAAACAGTGGTTGAGAACTCGCTAGTTCTTTTGCCCTGTTACCAAGGAGCATCTCCTCTCTTTGGCAATCACCTCCTCAATTGCTACAATCATTAAATAAATCCCATTTTGGCTCTTGTTTTAATTGATACTTCTATTAAAATCTTATCTTCTCAACCTTCCAAAATCTTTTAAAGCAGGAACCATTTTCTTTTGTAGTCCCATTGGTGCCTACACAGCCTTGCATACATTACAAGCACTTAGAAATTACTTGTATACAAAACAAATGAATTCCCTTATCATTCAACTAAATACTGCAATTCAGAAAAGTTCTATAAAGTGAGAAGGGGAAAGAAATGAGTGCATAAAACATCCTTTCCACTGTGTCTGCTTTCCCAGCACTTCATTCACTGCTTATTCTCTCTCTACAAGAAGTTATAGATCAGTTATGCTCCACTTCTAGTATCTGCAGACCAGAGATGGAACTTCATGCTCCAGTTATCTTTTAATAATATTTCATTAAATCAAAATAACCCACCTTTCCAGTGGCATTTCTATAAAAAAGCTCTCCTGTGCCCAACACAGACTCAGATATATAGATAAACCTATATAGCAAGGTCTGGTGTTTAGTTGTATGGAGAGGGAGTAGATTTAAAATCATATATTGACTTAACAGACATTTTTTACACACTGAATATGTACCACTCTGCTAGATACTGGAATTACTCCCTGCTCTGAAGAGTTAACAATCAGCAGGCAGTGTGGACAAAGAAATAGGAATTAAAACATACATGAGAAGTTCTATGCAGAAATTACTGCAGGGAACAAGGGAAGATCCACTAACTCAATTCTGACTTGGAGTTTGGGGTGCCAGTCAGGGTAGGCTTTCCAGAGGAAATTACAACTCTGATGAGCCCCAGAAAACAAATGAGATTTAGTCAAGACAGGGAGCTAAAGGTTATGTTCTATCCAAAAGGAACAGCATAGACCCAGAATGCAAGATGGAGAGGAATGAAATAGGAGACTCCCTGGTATCTGGGGAAAGTCTAAAGGCCAAATAAGAGTTTGGCCTTTTTTTTTTTTTGGCTTGCATAGTTTTCTTTGGGGGGGGGTATAGTTAATGTACAATCACTTGAACAACATTATGGTTACTAGACCCCCTATTATCATGTCCCCCCCACAATACCCCATTACAGTCACTGTCCATCAGCATAGTAAGATGCTATAGAATCATTACTTGTCTTCTCTGTAAATACTGCCTTTCCCGTGTACCCCCCCACCTGCTACATTACGTGTGCTAATTGTAATGCCCCTTCCCCCCCTTATCCTTCCCTTCCCACCCATCCTCCCCAGTCCCTTTCCCTTTGGTAACTGTTAGTCCATTCTTGGGTTCTGTGAGTCTGCTGCTGTTTTGTTCCCTCAGTTTTAGAGTTTGGCCTTTTTATCCCAGGGACATCAGGAAACCTTAAAAACACTTTAATAAAGGAAGTAGCTTAGAGATTTCATCATAGCTACAGAATGGAGGATTGGAGGAGGAAGTAAGTGTAAGTCAGGAAGGAAATCAGGAGACTACAGTGATTATCCAAGCAAGAGAGGAGAATAAAGCAGTGCTGGACAGATGTGGGCAATGTTAGGATTAACCATTGTTAATTATCAGTTGGACAGGGAGATAGGAAAACAAAGGAGGGCAATGAATTAAGAATGATACGAGGGCTGAGGCACAATCACCTGAGTAGATACTGGTGTCACTAAGTGTGTGGGGAAAACCATGAGGAGAGGCAGGTTTAGGAGCTCTGAAGTTCCGTGTTGAGCACGCTGCTTTTCAGGAGCTGATTCTGAGTTACTGCTGGCATGTAACCTGGAATGATGGCAATAACAATAGCACAGGAGTTCTTTTCCCTTGTCAGGTGTTCCCAGACAAACTTTAAAACCAGGGTGCCACCTCCCCTTCTACAAGACCCATTTGCCTAATAGTTTAATGTGACTTAATGTCAAATGTACTTGGGTTCCTCAGACCTTACTCCCAACCAAATTGTGAAATCAAAGTACTGCATGAATTAATTGTATCTGTCCACACAGATGTTGTACCCACCACATCAAAGGCATTTTGCACTTGCCATAGGGGATGGCTCATGACCTTGGGAATAAATTTGAAATGTATGAGCTCCCTGAAACCAGAGTTGACCGAATATGACTTGAATTATGGTAATGCATTATATTCATTATGGGGGAAACTCAGTGCAAATATCTGAGGGTTTTTAACAAAAGAAATAAGAGACCCACAACCAAAATTATTAGATGACAAAGTAGACCATTTTCAAATCCTCAGATAGGAAACCGTATCTATATACATCTATTGGTCTACAAAAATGTTCACTCAGACCATAACATATTTTTATTACAGTCCCACTTCTTTATCATATCCACACTTCCCTCCTGGAAACAGTTACAAACAATGCTTTGAACCCCTAAGTTTACCTATAACATTAACAAAAGACCACTCTTACTTGTTGGTAGCCAAAATAGTAAGTTTTCTTTCAAAAAAGAAAAAAACACTAGCTTCTTCTAAATGTAGTATTAAGCCAACGATGTACAATATGCAGTTTTGCTTTTCTTTCTGCCTTGGCTTTTGGGAGCTAAGAAATATATTAAAACACCAAATGAATAATACTATCCAGTCATGAAAATAACCAAAAAGATCCCATTGTCTACACAGAAATTAGATACATTCTTCTAATCATCTCATAAGAACTATTTGGATATTTACATGATTTTCAGGTATGGAATAACCCTGTAAATATTTCTGCCCTCTGATCAAATCATAGTTTCCAGCCCTGAATAGTTTTTTCCACAACAGGCACTATTTATGTAGATGGTACCATGTGACAGACACCATGCCAACCATGCTATGCATTAACTTGTTTCATCCCTACAACAATTCTGTAGGAGGTAATACTCTCATTTCCTAGATGAGAAAACTGAGGCACACAGAGGCTTAGTCTAAAGTCACACAGCTAGCAAGAAGAAAGGCCACAGATCAAGCCTATGTTTGCCTGACTCCAAAGCCTTGCTCTCAACGGTATTATTGCCACCTTGATGTGTTGCTTTCTGGGATAGAAATGCAATTATCAAAATAAATAAACTTATTTATTTAGTGTGTGTATATCTGTGTGTATATAAATAATGAGAGCTAACATCAGGTATAAAATTTTAATAAATGGTATTAATTTATGTATTTTATATTCTAATAGCTGATATTCAGTAAATATTTTAATAAAAGAAGATGAAATATACCTGTATTTTTCATCAAATTGGGAGGATTCTATAGTTTGTTAAAAACTTCAGAAAGCATTTGAAAAGGTTAACTCACTATAATACAAACAACCCCCAGTAGAGTCAATTCAAACATGTTCAAAATTTAAATACATAAACAAAACACTAAACCCGCGATATTTGCTTTAACCTGAGTCAATCCTAAAACTTTGAATTTTAAAAGATGCATATCATATATAAGAGATTTAATAACAATAATAATACAGAGTGTCTAACTATATCAAGGGTACTGTGTCGAACACTTAGCCCATATTATCATTTCTAATCTTTATGAGATCCTGTAGGGTAGGTATTAGTATCCCCATTCTAAAGATTAGGAAAGTTAGGTTCAGTACAGTTCTGTAGATTACAGAGAAGGCCACTCAGCCAATAAGAAACGGCTCTAGGACTTGAAGCTAGAGATTTCTAGTCCATGAACTTGTGCCCATGAAACCCAATGAAACAGTATGCCCCAGAAAACAGTTTATAAAGTTCAGATACTACCCTGAGACTTCACTGAAAGCCCTAAGCAGTTGAAAGTCCATTTTATGCCTTCCATGTGTTAGCAACACTATAAAAGTTAAATTCATTGACATCTGTAATGTAAGAACTAATGGAATCAGTATTCTTTGAAAATTATGCTTTTTTTTCCAAATGTCACCTTATGTTCCACACATATTTTCAAAAATGAATGTTCAGGTTTTAAAGAGGGACTAAACAAAATTGACAATGTGATTTTATACAGGTACAAAAAAAAAACACATTCTCTTACCTTATGCGTTACTCTACCAGTAGGGCCATGATAATAATTTACTATTCTGGAATATAGTTATTCTTCCAATTTTGACATAACTGCTGTGTTATTTCACTCACATATTCTTCTGTCTATCCCAGCAACCAGGGGCCATTTTTCATGCTGTTCATTTGCATCAGAAATCATAGGTTTTGATACCACTGCCACAGCCTGTGTTTTAACTTTGAAATACATTGTAGCTAAACCTCTACTAATGTGGCTAATCTAGTTCATGATTCAATATGACTGCAGTTATGGTTCCCTGTAGGGCTGCTACTGACAAGAATGCCTCCCCATGCCGCTGCTGAGGAACTCCTTGCGCTCAGCTTCCCCCAGCTCAGGTTGAAAGAGCTCCCTAAGTGAATAGCTGTCTGAAGCTTCTCCTATCCCAGTCACCTCTTGATTCTATGACTTTGGCACCACTGAGCCTCCTCTCCATCCATGTGTCTGTCTGTCTCTCTATCTCTCTCTCTCTCTCTAATTTACTAACCATAAGTTATAAAGGCACAGCATGGTTTTCTTAATTTCTTTCTCCTTTCCACTGTTCAGACTCCCACAGATATGCAGAGATCTTTCCCTGGGCTCAGAGAAAGGCAGACATTGACAGCCATCTAACAATTGGCTCCAGCTCCAGGTCAGGACTTTCCTCTGGGGCTGACAGAGCACATCTCAGTCATTCGAGAGTGTAGAAGTGGAAACAAAAACTGCCAAGGAGGTGGAAACAATCAGAGGCTGGGAGGCTGGAAGGACCTTGAAATCATTGGTCTACCACTCATTTTCCAGATGCAACAAGAGCACAAGTGATTTGCTCAAGATCACCCAATATGTCCCAACTAACTAATTTATGAGTTCCTTCATTCACCAAACACCTACTGAGTACCCACTGAGTTCCAGATCTTGTACAGGATGCTGGAGACCTAGATATGAATAAGACATGGTCCTGCTCTGGAGAAAGCACAAGATGGTGAGAAGGTTAGGTGAAAAAATAAGTGCAATGAAGTGTCAGAGGCAGTGTGGCCATTCATCATGGCTGGTCCAGGAAAATTCCAGTTAATACCTGTTGTTCCAATTTAATTGTCAGTAGCATCCCCTTTCACTCTCAAAAGTGTCTTTCTTTGGATGATTTGATGATAAATTAAACAAACCCTTTAGTTATAGATAAGAAAGAATATGAAGTAGAAGCAAAAAGGAGACTTTGCTTAGGTTCATTCTCTAATAAACCTTGCTTAACTGTTGTCCCATAGAAGGAAATGATTCAGTCAATCTCAATGAGTCTTTTCTGTTGACTTTGAGTACAAAGGAAGACAACCTCTTAAAGCAGACTTCGGAAGAAAGAGGATCCTTAACTGGCTCAGCCCATTTTGATAGTTGGACTTGGCTATGGTTCATAGTCACATAGCTAGTTTGCAATAGAGACAGGCAGTAAAGCCAACTGTCTTTACTCCCTGTCCAGTGCTCTTGCTATTATGCTCCATCCGACTGACTGCCCAGGATGGGTTTTGTGACTGAGTGGGCCTCACCTTATAAGACAAGACTCCCTGCAGCCTCTACCTGATGCCTCTCACCCACCAGCTTTCCCACCTGCCCCCTGCCAGTCTCACCAACAGTCCTCGTCCACCATGACATCCAACATAAGTGCACAAAGGTAATGCACTTCGACAGAACTCATCCAAAAGTTATGTTATAAAATATTCTAATGGCAACAAATTTTGATACATAGTATAATTACAAAAGAGCTACCACTTCCTAAGGACAAATTTCAGGTCCTGGCCTAGATATTTTCTTCTCCGAGGTAATGGTTGTTATTCTGTAAGATAATATTATTACCTCATTATTATTCTGTAAAATAATACTTTTGTGTCACTACTGATGAGGAAAACAGAGGATCTGAGAACTGTATGACTTGCATATAGTCACACAACTGATAAGGCAGAGCCGGAACTAAAACCCATGTCTGCCTTGTCTCAAAATGTCACCTTTTCCACTATAGTAGACTGCTTCCCCACTCCATTCCACTCCTCAAGGGGAAAAAAATATTGTTTACAACTTCTGAAAATCAATTAATTATCAATATCTATTGAGCCTTATTACAATTAAGGCATCTATGGAGAAACAAAGAAGCATGAGACATAGGCTCGTTGTGAAAATGAAACACACACACACACATACAAGCACAAATGTACTAACCACATGGGGCAGAACATGTGAGTACAACAGAGCTTACTATAAATGCTACAGGATTCCAAAGTGGAGGAGATCAACATGGTGGTCAAGGAAGGTCACAAAGAAAAGGCAAGCTCTGAATCACAAATGAAAAGGAGGTTCAAGACAGCTAAAATCTGGGGTAGAATATACCTTACAAGGCTCCACCACTGGCAAACCCAGGAAGGAGCGTGCAGATAGAAAGTGGATAGAATAGAGAAGACGAAGTACTTGAGGTGGTACAGAATGACAGGAGGACAGGAGGACAGGAGTAGCAAGTCACTCATTCTTGATCTCAGTTTCCTCATCTGGAAAAAGGGATGTAGGAATAGTGCCAACCTTACAAGGCAATCAGAAAAATTCAAGAAACTGACATATGAAAAACACTTTAGCATAGTAGATGCACATAGTATTTGTTCAACAAGTCGTAACTCTTATTATTACCTTTTATGCTGGCAGTCATCTCGTTGGCTTCCAGGGTCTCACTGGTGCTGTAAGTAAAATGAAAATAATCTTGAGGGGGCACACTCTGGTGTGCAAATACCCAGCAACTCTTGCCAACTGTCCAGTCTCCCAGGGACAAGAAGTCCCACCTGTTTCCCAACAGACACTGACTCCTCAGGCCTTGGGGCAGCTGTGCTGCAGCCTTGTTCACTTGTGCAAACCAAACATTATTTTCTCCAAGTGCCATGATAGTTAAAGGGAAGCACTGAATGAAGGGTCAAGTCAAGTGGACAAAGTTTTATGCAAGGCTAGTTTGTGCTTATTTGCATATGGGGGTCTTATTAGTTATCTCCTTTTTTAAAGAGGAATAAGGATTTATTAAGCACTTCTTGCCAGGCACACTTAATTTTATCTTTTCTCACTCCTCAAAGTGTCCACAGAAATACTCTAGGCAGCATCTTGTGGATTTGCTTGTATCTGAAATCCCCAAAATACATTTCCATTTTAATTTGAGAAAATTACAGCCCATAATAATCCTCCCTTTACACTCTCTATTTTCTTCCTCTTCCTATTCTATAGAGCACAGGTTATTAACCTTAGCTGCATGCTAAAATTATCTGGATGGCTTTAAAAATTTTTTTTATTGTAATTGTTTGGAGTTTGGTATAGGCATCAGTGTTATCCAAAAGTCTATCCCACCTCCCAGTTGGTTCCAGTGTACAGCCAGGGTTGGAACCTCTGCAGAAGGATCCTACCACCTTGTAGAATGTGCACCATCAATTCCTCAATTTAAAAGCCACATTCAAAGTTTGATTATTTGAGACTGGTCAGTACCTGTCTGAGACCCAGAGGAACATTTGAACAGAGGATGCCACTTTGCAATATAAGGAGACAGCAACCACCATTAATTTTCCTGGGAATTTTTGCAAGTACTCGAAAGGAGACTAAAACCTCTCTCTGTTCTTCCCACCAACCCCCAATACATACCATTACCAAACACAGGAGTATGCAGTATAGCCACAGCCAACATGCCTCTAAGTAATAATGTCTTGATTTATAGTTTGCACAAATTGCAAAAAAATGGCATTTCTGTTATGTGGAGAGTAATACATTGTTCTGGCGTGAATACAAGTCCATAAGTCATTCAAGAGCTATGCTAATGCTGCAAACATTATAAATGTTTAATTTAAACAGTTAATCCATAACACCTTAATGGTGAGAATGAGTTTCAGGGTGGTATTCAATTTGGTGATCATCTACTATTTAAGTTGAAGCATAAGTAACTTGACAGAAGAGAAATGTTTTCAGGGACATTCTACTTTCTCCTGTCTTACTTACGTCTTACTGCACCCCTATGCTACTCTCCAGGATAGTCGTTTCCTAATACAGAGCAGATTGGGAAGAGGAAAGGTTGCTTCAGAGACTGGCACTGTGAGATTTCCATTGAAGAGCCATGAGTACTTAAGTAGAACAGGCTGAGACTGTTGTATTAGTCTATCAGAAGTGCAGTGGACCTGAGGGACCAAAACATAAGACTGCTGGGAAAGGAAAAACTCTTTCTTAGGCTTTGGCTTTCCTCATTTCTCCATGCCTCCTTTGGTCTCAGCTCATCTTTTTTGGCCATCTATACCAGAGATAGATATCCTCTCTCTCCTAGAAACAGTGCCTGTTTCCTCATAAGCAGAGAGGAAGGACAACCAAAGCAGAGAAAACTCTTGGACAAAAATCCTGGAAGCAGTCTTCATCCTCTCAGAATCCATAAAATGAAATTAAGCCCTTCAAAAACAGATTAATTCCCACCATACAGTTTTAGAGAAGAGGCAGCAACCCATTTGCCCGAGCTAATGTTTATGTTTCACTGGACTGGAAGTTTTTCAATGACAAGCTCTTATAACTTTTCTTTGTTCAAGATATAGCCAAGCAAGTAATATTGGTTCAGCTAACATTAAAGGAGTCAAGACCTTTACAAATTAGCCTTGTAGAAAGGGCGTAGTAAAGTCAAGACTAAGTCTACATTCAAGAATCCATGATGCCCTAGACTTATTTTTCTCAGATTCCACATAAAGATGTAGAAGTTAAACCAGGTACCTAAAGAGATATCATATAATGATAAGAGTGTCAGTTCACCAAGAAGAATAACAATTCTAAATGTGCATGCATATAACAGAGCTTCAAAATACATAAAGCAAAAATTGGCAAAACTGAAAGGAGAAATAAATATAAAATTATACTTGGAGACTTCAAGATTCCTCTTATATTAGACAGAACTAGTAGGCAGGAAATCAGCAAGACTATAAAAATGAACTACACCTTCAACCAACTGGATCTAGTTGTATACAGAACTCCACCCAACAGCAGATAATTGATCCCAAAATGTCTTGAAAAATAGACATTTTTCCCAAAGTAACAGGGAACATTCACCAAGATAGAAAACACCTTGGGTCATAAGACAAACCTCAACAAGTTTAAATGAACTGGGATCACATCAAGTATGCCCTCAGATCATAACTGAATTAAACTAGAAATTAATTACAGAAATATAACACAAAAGTCTCTACAGTCTTGGAACTTAAGATTAATTTCTAAATAATCTATGGGTCAAAAGGATCCTAAAGGAAAATTAGAACAACTAGAAAATATTTTGAACTGAGCAAAAATGAAAATACAACATATCAAAATTTGTGTGACATATCTAAAGCAGTGTTTAAAAAGGAAATTACAGCATCAAATTCTTACATTAGAAAAAAATAAAGATCACAAATAAATAATCTAAGCTTCCAACTTAAAACAACAGAAATCAAAGAAGAATGAGGTAATTAAAAAAATAACAGCATATCAATGGAACTTAAAACAGAAAACCAATAAAGAAAATAAATGAAACAAAGAACTGGTCATTTGAAAGATTAGTAAAATTGATAAACCTCTACGAAGACTGACAGAGAAAAAAAAGAAGTCACAAATCACCAATACCAGGAATAAAACAGGAAGTATCATATGAAGCCCATGTCTATTAAAAAGAAAATGAGGGCCTATTATTAATAACTCTATGCAAATAAATTTGCCCATTTATATAAAGGGAAACAATTCCTTAAAATTATCAAAGCTCACCCAAATAAATAACATAAATAGTTCTATAGTTATAAATGAAATTGAATACATAATTTTTTAATCTTCAAAAAAGACATCTCCAGGCCTAGATGGTTCCTATGGTGAATTCCACCAAATTCCAACTCAACACAAACTCTTTGAGAAAATAGAAGGAACACTTTCCAAAACATTTTATGAAGCCAGCATTACTCTAATAATAAACCAAATAAAATAGTACAAAAAAAGAATACAGTAAAAACCAGTATCTTTCATGGATACAGATGCAAAAATCTTCAACAAAATGTTGGTAAATTGCATCCAATGATATATTTAAAAAATAACACACCATGACCAGTGTGGTTTATCCTGGCATTGTAAAGCTGGTTCTATATTTGAAAATTAATGTAATCTACTCTCTTAACTGTCTAAAGCTGGTGAGAAAATGAAATGCTTATATAAACTGATGCAGAAATAACAAAATTTAACATCCATTAATGATAAAACCTCCCAGTAAGCTGGAAAAAAAGGGAACTTCTTCAACCTGATTAACAGAATATGTAAGGAATTGACAGCTAACAATGCACCTAATGGTGAAAAACTGAATTGTGTTCTACTTAGATCAGGAACTGGAACAAGATTAAGATTTACACTCTTATCACTGCTATTCAACACTATTCTGGAATTTTTTAATGTTGATCTGATAGCATATGACCTCGATAAACTTACTTGCTAGTTTTAAGAACTTTTGTAGATTCTTTGAGATTTTCAATTTAGAAAGTCATGTATTTCATCTGTGATTAGGGATAGTTTTTCTTTTTTCCTGTGCAATCTTTGTGCCATTTATTTCCTTTTACTGAATTATTTAATTCCATTTATAATAACTCAAATATATATTATATTTGTCCTTTTAGTTAGACAAATATATATTATATTTGTCCTTTTAATTAGTTGCTAAGTACCATTCATGACTCAGCCTGGTAGTTACAAATTAGTGCTCTCTAAAGGATTCACAGCAATTTTTTAAATGAGATATAATATAAGCCACAGAACAATGCATTTAATTTCAATTTAACAAAATTACTTTTACATGTTAAATAATAAAAAACAAATCCACTGCCTTAAAAGGCCTCTAAATTATTGATTTTGTTCCCAGTCCTCCCACTGGCCTGAGGGGGGGAAAAATTGCAGAAATGCATAAAACTGGCACAGCAAGCATTCCTATTATACTTCTGGTAATATAGCTACAAATGTCTTCTATGAATGAAGGATGCTTTTTATAAGGTGAATAAGGAATACAGAGTTTGTCTAATGAGTTTAAAAGATGAAATAATAATTTTATTGTGAAAGCTAAAGTTAAAGTAACTAATAACCAGGCCTGGCAGGACTGGCTCACAAGCTTGCCTGAGTGGTAATGACACGTTAAGTCCAGTGGGAAGGATATTTTGTCCTTCCCCTCTGTACTGCCCGGGGAAAATGGCAGCATATGAGTTAAATCTCAAGTCCCAAACTGTCACTACTACCTCTATAACAGTTAATATAACTAATTCTATTGAGGTCCTAGTCCTTATCCTCAAAGTAGTTTAGGGGTTTTCCACTTTTTAAAAATTATGACTGTTATTAGCTATATTTTAAAGATGAAGAAATTAGCAATTCCCAGTCAATAAATTTTATAGTCTATATGTGAATAAAAGTCAGTTTGACTCCACAGCCCATTCCCTTTCCACAACCAATATTTAATCCAAATGATAAAGAGTGATTCTATATCTGCCCCATATTGTCATTTTGTACCTGAATGCTGGAGAGTATGAAACCTTGATTGAGTGTTGTCCTATGCATCCATATAGATGACACTCCCAGCCATATGTACAGAGAGACATGATATATTTTCTTTCACAAAGGGTAATGAAATGTTTGAAAAAGAAACTAACCCCTATTTTGTCATCCCTTTAATGTGCCTAGCAGAGAGTCTGCCCTTCATTTGGCCAAATTTCTTGAAAGTAGCATCTCTTCTCACTGCCTCTACCTTCTCATTCCTCAGCTCTCTGCAATCTGGACTCCGATCCACTTGCTGAAGTTATTTTCTAACTGCATATAATTGTACATCTAACTTGACCTCTCTAAAGCATTTAGTACTGATGTCCATTCCTTCCTCATAAAAGCATTGGTTTCTGGTTTTCCTCCTTCTTCTCTGGCCACCCTTTCTCTGTTTTCCCAACAGTCTCCTCTTCCTCTGTCTACTCCTAAGACACTACTGGCCCCTGGGTTTCAGTTCCTAGACTGCATGTATCCTGTATAGTCAACCTGAATGGATCATCTACAGTGATGATCCCTGTTGGGAGAATATTCTCTACGGGTTTTTCACATTCTTCCATGTCCTGTGAAGTAAGGCATTAACTGTCTTTTATCTAGAACTATCATTTTAATATAGAGCAGACTTGAAACAGAAGAGTGTCCACTTCTGGATAAAAAGCACATGTTCACTTACAGGCTTGAAAATATTGTGTTCTCTTCCTGCACAAAGGCAGCCATGCCTATTGCCTGTTATAAGAGATTTGGGTTTCACAAGCTCAGATATCCACCCTTGTAATGCAACCCACTGAGTGTATGGTGCTACTGGTGTCCCTTCATGTTTTGTTGGAACCAGAGCTATGGGAAGCAATACACACCATGATGACACTCTGGCTACTGTTATGGCTGAGAATAATAAACTGTCCTTCATTTTGACCCAGGAGTTACAATCTTCTTTCATCATCCATGATCCATGAAACTGGCAAGCTAACTTCTTAATCTGAAAGTACAATAAAATAACAGACTCCTCACAATTCTTAACAACTCTCTGTACCAACTAGAACACAACAGATTGTAAACAGAAGGAAGGAAAGAACAAAGGAATGAAAAAACTAAAGAATATATATTCTTTTGATAAAGAGAAAGAGGAAGGAAGCAAAGAAGGAAAAAGAAGAGTATGGAGTGGGAGGTAAGGCAGTCTTTGGAGAATGCACCGGATTGGTTTAGGCTAATTAGGTACCAGAGCTGATTAAAATGTCAACCTCCTCCAAAAGACATGAACTAGATGGGGGAGGGGTGACCACATGAAATAAAACCTGATATTTCTTACAAAGGGAGGAAGGGGCACATAATGCTGGGTCAGTAATTATCAAATGTCTTTTGCACTCCTGAATCTATACCCCTGACTATACTTGCATACCACACCAATATTTTCAACTGCTTCATGGACATCTCCACCTGGTTGTCCTTATAGGCATCTGAAACTCAGATGCCTCTCCTCATTCTCTTTTTTTTTTCTGAATTATCTGTCTTAGTAAATAGCACAATGGTCCACACAAGTAGCCACCCCCCAAATATGAAAGTCATCCTTATTTCTGCATACCTCATACCCCTTGGGCTAATAAATTACTAACTTTCAAGTCTTATTATTTAAGAAACATATTTCATAAGGTTATCACTGCCATAGATAGTACTTAGGAATAAATCTAACAAAACTCAAATAGGATCTTTATACTAGACAGCACAAAATGCTAATCAAATAAATCAGAGAAGACCAAAATAGACAGATATACCATGTTCATGAATTTAAAGACTCAACATAGTGAAGATAGGAGTTCTCCCCAAACTGAACTATAGACTTAACTCAATTCTAATCAAAGTCCCAGCAGGACTTTTTTAAACATGTAAACAAGCTGACTTTAAAATTTATATCAAGAAGCAAAGGCCTTAGAATAGCTAAAACAATTCTGAAAGAGAAAAATAGAGAGGAATGTTTACAATTTTAAGACTTACTATAAAGCCACAGTAATTAAAAGAATATGACATTGGTAAAAGGATAGACAAATATATCAATGGGGAGAAAATGGAGAGTCCAGAAATCTACCCACACTACTATACCTGTTTTAACAAGGGTTCAAAAATAATTCAATGATAAAAAGAAAAAGATAGTCTTAACAAATGACCTTGGAACAACTGGATATGTATAAGCAAAAAATAAGTAAATTAACATATTATCAGAAAAGTAACTCAAAATAGATCAAAGATCTAGATAAAACATAATCTATAAAACTTCCAGGAGAAAACCTTTATGGCCTAGGGATAGGTAAATAGTTCTTAAGCATGATACTAAAAGCACTATCCATTTAAAAAATGATAAATTGGTCTTCATCAAACTTAAAAATATTTATTTGTGAAAGACACTTTTAAAGGGATTTGAAAGCAAGCAATAAGTTGAAAGAAAATATTTCCAAATCATATTTCTAAAAAGGACTTGTATCCAGAGCACATAAAGAACTCTCAGAGCTTAGTTAGAAAATAAACAATTCATTTTTTTTAAATAGGCAAAATGAACAGACACTTCACCAAAGAAATATAAAAAGATGCTCAACATCATTAGCCATTAGGAAAAATCTAATTAAAACCATGATGAAATATCACCAATCACTTATTAGAATGGCTGTAATAAAAAATACTAATAATACCAAGAGCTGGTTAGGATGCAGAGTAACTGGGATCCTCATGCATTACTGATGGGAGGACAAATTAGTACTGACACTCTGGAAAGCAGTTTGACAGTTTCTTATAAAGTTAATGCATTTGCCTTAGAGAAATTAAAATTTATGTTCAATGTTCACACAACCTGTACAGAAGAGTTTATAGGAGCAAAATCACCAAAACTGTAAAGAATCCAAATGTCCCTCAACATGTAAACAGACAAACAAACTGTTGGTACATCCATATAATGGAATGGAAAAATTTAAAGGAAAGAAAAGAAGATCAACATGAAAAAACAAAACTATTGAAATATGCAATAACTTGGATGAATCACAAATGCATTATCCTGCTTGAAAGAAACCAGTTGTAAAGACTACATGCTATAAAATTTCATTTTATAACATTTCCAAAAAGAGATGGAGAACAGATCAGTGGTTGCGAGGGGTTACAGGTGGGAGGAGGATATCATTTTAAAGGGAGAGCACAAGTAAGTTGTTTGTGATAATGGAACTCTTCCCTATCCCAATTGTGGAAATGGTTACATGAAGCTATGTGTGTTAAAACTCAAAGAATTGTACATCAAAAAAAAAGAGTTTACAGGGTTAATTTAAAATTAAAAGCATGCACATGTAAGTGGCAATGTGTATATTTAATGATAAATATGGAATGTTTTAAGATTTCCTTCTTGAAGGCAACACAAGGAGTAGTATAACCTTGGAATTAAAATAAAGGAATACCTTATGTTGGTGTCTCCCACCAAGCCTGAAGTCTATAAAACACTGAACTTTCTAACTCCTTACTAAACAGTCTGATTTGGCTAGAGAAGAGAGGCTGTGTGGTAGATTTTGATTTTCAATGTAACACCCCCAGTGGACTAAATGCAGAGCTGCTAGGCCTTATGATGCAGTTCTGCGTAAAGAGAGATTGCATATATGCTAGCACAGTCAAGAAATTAGACTCAGATTCCTCTTTAAAAATTGTAAAGCTCTAAAAGTGCTAATCACAAATTTCTAACAGATATGACTATGCCTGAATCAGCTTATGATGTACTTACTTCTTTGGGGGAACTTGAAATGAGAGTTAGGAAAATGGGAAGGGACAAGACAGATAGTTTTGAAGGACTGAATACAATTTGAGGGAAGTGAAACTGAATTGAATTCTACAGCAAAAATAATCAAGACAGATAACCCTAGAGAGAGAAAAAATGGACAGAAGACTTGAACAACTTTACAAAATTCAAATGGCCAATAAGTACACGAAAGAATACTCAACCCTGTTAGTTACCAAGGAAAACCAAATTAAAACTATGAAGTGATACCACTACACAAGTCTCAGAATTTCTGCAATGAAAACAGCAAACTTCAAATGTTGGTAAAGATGTAAAGTAACCAGAACACTCATTCCTTCAAGTGGGGAGTATGTATTGGTATAATCACCTTTCGAAACTTATTTGGCATTATCAACTAAAGCTGAAGTATGCATATCCTATGATTCAGTAATCTCCTTCCCATGGATATATACTCAACAGTAATGTATTTGTATTTTCACCAAAATACATGTACTAGAATTTTCATAGTAGCTCTACCCATAATAGTCCTGTCATCATTTCCTGTTCCTGCTGCAACAAATGCCCATAAACTTAATGGGTTAAAACACCGATGTGCTATCTTACAGTTTGGTAAGTCATTAAGTGCAAACAGGTCTTATGGGCTAAAACCAAGCTGTCAGCATAGCTACATTCCCTCTGGAGGAGCTAAGTATGAATCTGTCTTCTTGCCTTTTCCAGCTTCTAGAGGTTAACTGCCATCCTTAGATGGCATCTTCAACATGTATCTTTAAAAGGCATCACTACAACCTTTCCTTCCATCATCACATCTCCTCTCTACTTTGACTCTCATGCCTCCCTCTTATGAGTATCCTGGGCCCACCTGGACAATCTAGGAAAATCTCCCCATCTCGAGATCCTTAACTACATCACATCTGCCAAGTCCCTCTTGCCATGCAAGGTAACGTAGTCACAGGGATTCAGATGTGGGTATCTTTGGGGAACCATTATTCTGTCTACTACAAGCCCCAAAACAGGACAGTATTCAATTTCCCAGCAACAAAAGAATGAATAATTGTGGTTTATTCATACACTGGAATACTATACTTCAATGAGAATGAAAATCTTCAACGACTTGCAGTATTATGAATGAATCTCACAAACAAATGTTGAGCAAAAGCAGCCAGAAACAGAAGACCATATGAATCTATGTGCAGATTCATATGGTAGAAGTCAGGATAGTAATGACTCTGACATAGGGGTTCATGAGTGGGCAGGAACAAGAGGGGACATTTGGGGATGTTTATGACCCTTTGTGTCTTAATCTGGAAGCTTGATCTGGAATTCATGGATGTGTTCAGTCTGTCATCAGTCTATATTCACGAAGCTATACCCTTAAGGTACACATGCACTTCTCTGTGTGTATATTTTACTTCAATGAAAAGTATAACATTTTTATTGACAAGGGAGGAAGGACAGGGTCCTGTGAGCATAAGAAGCTCCCAGCCTTCTATAACTTGGTATTGTGGGAAAAGTTGAAGCTTTAGAATCAGATAGGCAAGACCTCAAATCACAGCTCTTTCAGTAATTCTCTGCTTTTGTACAAATGATTCAATCTTTTTGGTCTTGGTTTCCTCCTCTAGAAAATAGGGATAATAACACTTCCTGCCTCACTGTGTATGTTACATATGTGAAGTAACATAGTGAAAATAAACAGAACATAACAGACTGAGCTGATAGTACTTCCTCTCTTGTTTTGCTCTTAACTCTAACTTTCAACAGAGCAAATATAAAACAGGAAAAAGAAAAGTAACAACCATCTCAGAAGCTGTATTTTTTTTTCATTTTCAGTGCCATGTTTAAAAATAATTGCCAAGAATTGTTTGAGAAGTTGCTCCATACCCTGTAAAATTGGTAAAGAAGTAGTTCTTTGTTTCTTTATAAACACTGCCTATTCCTTTATAAAACTGCCAGTTTCATTGTGAAAGTTCTTTTACAAAGGTGAGCTGCTTGAGATCATGAAAGGCTTGAGGTATCACTTCAATGAGCTGTAAAATCCACAGGAAAATTCAAGGAACAGGGTAGAAATACAGCCACTCCAGACTTCTCCCTACAAAGCCAAGCCTGGAGCATTACGCATCTCTTCTTGTGACTAGAAGGAATATCTAGAGACCAAACCAACCTTAAGCTTCCTAAGAGGCACATCGAGTCAGCACTGTCCTGCAGTAGGGCATAAGGAATGAAGACAAAAATAAACATAGGTGGAAAGTGGGTTTCCCTTGAAATGTAAGAACATAGCATACTAGAGATCAGGACTGAAATCTGGAGACTTAAAGGCCATTTAAAGAGCTTTGAACTTGGAATTACTGTGCTCGGTCAGGGTCACTCAGACCCACCTGCAGTCTGGTTTACAGTCCCTTTTCCAGAGGCTTTTAAGTCATGGTTTACATTTCCTATTCCCAGCCAGGGCCTTGTATTTGCAATGATTAATTCTTCATTTGTGTTTTCTCACCCCCATTTTTATTGCCACTGGTATTATTTCAACATTACTTAATTTTTGATCCAGACTTGACCTACTTTACCAGCCCCACCTTGCAACCCTCCCCTCTTTGGCTCTTTGTTCCCCGAATTTCCCCATTCTATCTCTCCCCAAATGCCTTTCCACTCCCAGTCCTCGGCTCTGGACTCACTCTCCCTGAGTGGGGCTCCACCAGCACCTCCATGGGGATGCTTGCCCTGTTCCTTCAGCCTGTGTTATTTCATCACTCCTTCAGGGAAACCTGAATCACAGCACTTATCACTCGCAGACTGTGTGTTTATCTATCTGTCTCGTGCCCTAGATTGTGCACTCCTTCAGAACAAGAGTTATGTTATCACTCCTGCCTTCCAACTGTCTAGCGTGAAAGTGTTCCCTAAATGTTTGTTGAATGAATAAATGTCTATCTGGTCATGACCAGCTAAAGGCAGGAGGTAAAGTCCTCTTGGGTTATGTGCATCTTTAGATTGACAGTCTCGTTACTAGTGTCATCAAATTTCATTGTAACATAATGGTGCTTTATTCACCCAGAGAACTACTACCAATAACTGTGTGAGCCCTTTGCTTTCTTCTCTCTCCTCTCAATCAGAGCTCACTCCCTATTTTACAACAATCTCCATGATATATTTAGACCTCTCTTATCCTTCAAATCACTGATTTTAAACCAAGTGTAGGAACTTCAGGTAACTGGTGAAGTAATATTGCCTTATCCTTAACTTAAAATCTAACAAAAATTGCTTCCCCACAGACCTAAATGATTATACCATTCTTTGTTTACAGAGATTTTTTAATAGAAGAGGTTGAAGTGCTGTGAATTGTAGCCAGCCATTATGCGTAGATATATTTTTCACTTTGTGACAGTGGTTTTTCTTTGTCTTTTCCTCATTTCCGGTTAGAATAAAAAATCTAAATTTCAAAAATGTAAATCATTCTCCTGGAAAACATATAAGCTCAACTGAATTCCACAGGAAGAGAAGTCTTTATTTCAGATGTGAGCTCAAATTTGAAAATAAAAGCAAATGAGATGTCTCCCCAAGTAGACCTGCTATTAACTACAGAATGGGGTAAATCAGTGCTTGAAAAGGCAGTATTAAAGAAATGATTACTTTTTTCCAGTGAGCAGCAGAGTAGAGATAAGGCCAGTCTTACTCTCATTGGGACTGAACCCAAGCAGTCTGGTTCCAAAGCTCCTGCTGCCTCTCAAGAAAACAAGAGCAGCCAAATTATCTCTGCAAAGAGTCTGTAGGAACACAGGCTGCTCTTTTCAGAATTGAGCAATCACAGGAAGAGAGAGAGATAGGGAAGTCGCATGAAAGAAAAACAGGGCCAAGGAAAAGTATTTTTAGGAAAGGACAGTTTTGAGCCTGATTTTAGCTTGACAGGAAAGAGCTAAGGGGAGAAGAGAGATTAAGATACAAGGGAGAGGGTGTCAGATGACAGAAAGTCCTCTGCCCCTGCCAGAAGACTGTAATACATGGAATCCAGAAGAGGGTAGAGAGGCTTGACTTTTAAAGGCAACAAGACTGAAACATGGAAGAGGAACGAGCAGAAAATGAGTGAAGATAAAAATATATTTTGAATCAGACAGAAGGGAGGTTGAGAGTTTACTCTATATGGATCTCTGTGCAATCGGAGGTAATTTCATCTGCTGAGACGGAGGGACGTAGAGGGCTAGGGTGAACAGGTAAGAAGGGAATAGAACACCTGACGTAAGGAACAAGATGTGCAGATAAGTATGAGGCTTGCCAAAATTCACTGAAGACTGTGATTCAGAAACAATGTTACTTGTGCTGTGGTGAGCAAGACCCTGAGAAAAAGGAGTTTGAGGCTTAATACTTTATTCTTTTGTATAATTACCGCTTGATACAAGGGAGTTTATTAAAGCTCTCTTGCTTCATTTCCCCTATAAAACAAGTTAATAATATTTGACCCCTTTCTACCCTACAGGACTTTAACAAGTATTAATTAATATCTTCAAAGTATCCCAGGTGCCTTGGGAAAGCAATGCACAAGGATTTTTTTTCATCACTTTTATTATTCTTGCAACTGAATTTCCCCACCCTCTGTTTAGAAATGAGTTAAACTCACAGAACCCAAGAATGGACTAACAGTTACCAAAGGGAAAGGGACTGGGGAGAATAGGTGGGAAGGGAGGGATAAGGGGAGAAAAGGGGCATTACCATTAGCACACATAATGTAGCGGAGTGAGGGGGGGACACGGGAAAGGCAGTATTTACAGAGAAGACAAGTAATGACTCTATAGCATCTTACTATGCTGATGGACAGTGACTGTAATGGGGTATGTGAGGTGGGACTTGATAATAGGGGGTCTAGTAACCATAATGTTGTTCAAGTGATTGTACATTAACGATACCAAAATTTAAAAAGTAAAAAAATAATAAGAAAGAAACAAACAAATGAGTTGAATTACAAACTTAACAACTTTCTTTACTTGACTACAAAATTTGTTTGCTGAGCCTACCTGAAGCCAGCAATTGAGTAATCAGATGCAAAAAGAACAAAATTTTAAATGTTGTCCAGGTGCTATTAAACAAAAAAAGAGGATTATTTGAAATTAAACCACAAACAAAATTTAGTCTTTCTAGAACTCATTGATCTATCCAACATAATAAGTCCAATCAAAAGATTTCAACCTGGCCTTTCCCTCAAAATGCCAATAACCTGTTAAGAAAAAATATAGCTCCTAGAGAAATACAAAATAATAACAATGAATACCTTAATGCTTAATATAGAGAACAATGTCACAATGCTAAGGCATCCATTATTTACTCTACATAATTTTTCTAGCTTCATTTTGTAACATAATCCCAATTCTTTCCTTCATTTCATTGTTCAACAAATACATGCTGACCATCTGTATGTGAGGGCACTGTGTTCAGTCTGAGACTATGCTAGTATCCGCCGTGCCATGCACACCTTTCCCTTTGGATAGTGGTTCTTTCACTATCTTATTTTCATATAGTATTGTTATTTCCATTCCTTTTTCAGTTGGAGCATAGATAAACAGAGCTGAAATTCTATACCATCTCCACATTGGCTGGGTTGACATTACTTACTGGTCTTAAGACATGGAGAGTACTAAGCAATATCTCTGATATCAGGAATTTGGTGACCTACATCTAAACAACTGCTCTAAAGTGCTAACGGGCCTATGGATATCTTAAGCCACTAAACCATTTACACGAAACCCACTTAGGGATTAAAGGCTATTTTTGCAAGTTCATTTCCGATAACAGCAGCTACGTGTTATAGCATGTGGTTACTATGGTGACATTTGAGCAGTGAAAATTCTTACTTTATATCAACTTTTGTCAAAGTCTGCTCCTTTGAACTTAACTTGAGACCCTATGTGATCTGGCTTATTCCCATGATACAGGGTTGAGTTTTGAAGTCAGTGAAGCTTCTTCAGATTCTATAAGACAGACTTCTCTTTTATTCTTCTACATTATCTAAAGACCCCATCGAAGTTATAGTTGGCTGGATGCAGAGACCAGGGTGGGGTGAAGAAAAGGGAGTATTGTTGCAAGGAACAAAAGGAATTTCTCAAAGCTAAAGGCATAGAACTAGCAATACAGTATTTCTAGTCCACAGATTTAACATGTCTATGAATTAACTTTTGTGGGGTAGGGCTTGCCTTGAACCCCCAAAACAATGTGGAGAAAGTTCAAGATTCTTGTGCTCATTCCACAGTTAGAAATGTCTAGAAGGTTGCATGTGTGGCATGCTCACAATTCTTTTGACAATTCCTCAAATTTGTATAATCAAAAACTCTCAAAAACCAAATATTCTTTGTGTCTTACTCTCAAGTCTTTGTGATTCTAATTCTACAATCACTTTAACCCTGATGGAAATCAAGTTCAAAATTATTCCCAAAAGGCCTCACAAAAATAAAATATCCCCAGTGCCCAGAAATTTCGCCCCAAAGTAATGATAAGGAATCAAAGGTGAAGGTAAAGTGAGCCAGAGATTAAGAGCCAAAAATGTAAGAACCAGTCTAGGAAACCCAGAGGACAAAACCAGTTATAGCCACTATGGTTTACATATGAAGAGGGCAAGGATTTCCTGAGCCCAAATTGCAGCCAACTATTTTCCTATGACAGTACCAACAATATCTCCCACAGCATATACTTTCCTAGAACTTTGTCATTCTCCCATCAAGATCTGAAGTCTCTGTTCCATCTCTGTGAACCTGGGCAGGTCTTTGGGCAACCTTCACCAGTAGAATATATCAGAAACGACATCATACGACTTCTGAGGCTGCTGGGTTATGCACATGTCACACACTTCTGCCATGTTCTCTCAGATGCTCACTTAGATCCAAACACCACATCTGGAGGAAGCCCAGGCAAATCCATGTGAGAAAAACAAATTGCTTGCCCACATCCTAGCTCTCCTCCCATATTTTTATATGTTAAATTCCCTGTTCTCCTCTAACAATCTATTGGTCTTTTTGCTTTAATCATCACTGCTCTATAAAATAAAGCACCCTGTTAACACAAATGCCACTCAAGCTTTTTCACCAAATATATTAGCTAGCTTCAGCACTTCCATGTCCAAATCAACCATTAAAAAATATTGTAATTTATACATACACATATATAAATATATATAGTGTTAGGGCTGCTATAACGTTTTATCTTTTTTGGAAGACACAAGTCAATCCAGAATATATATGTACACACATACATATATGCTTGCCAGGAAGTTTGCTATACAATAAAGTTATCTCTTTTGCCACATATTAAGTTTTCACATATTCTATAGTGTAGATTTTAACATTCCATTTTAATCTATTTTTCTATCTACCTGTCCATATTGCTTTACCTATTATTAGTTTTACATGTTTTATTACCTTTCAGAATAAATACCCCTCATTACTCTTACTTTTCAAAACTTCCTTGGCTATTTTTTTATTGTAGTTGATATATAATCTTATATTAGCTTCAAGTATACAACACAGTGATTCGACAGTTACCCACATTATTAAATCCTCACCCAAACTACTGCAGTTGCTATCTGCCAACATAGAAAGATGTTAAAGACTTATTGGCTAGAGGGCTCTCTTGTCACCTCCTGGCCTGAGTCAGGAGCTCTGTCCTCTCACTTTCTTTCTGAATAAAAGCCTCTGCCTTGCTCTCCTAAAAAAAAAAAAAAAGGAATAGACATAAAATGAACAAGGAGATAAAAAAAAAAAGACTCATTGACTATATTCCCCATGCTGTCCTACCATCCCTGTGACCCACTTATATTATGATTGAAAATTTTTGTGCCCCTTTATCTCCCTCATCCACCCTACCCACCCATCTCAACTCCTCCCCCATAGTAACCACCAGTCACTTCTCAGTGTCTATCAGGCTACCACTATTTTGTTCATTTGGTTCTGTTTTGTTTTTAGATTCCACAAGTAAGTGAAGTCATATGGCATTTGTCTTTGTCAGCCTGGTTTATTTCACTTGGCATAATACCTTCTAGGTCCATCCATGTTGTTGCAAATGGCAGGATTACTCTTTTTTATGGCTGAGTACTATTCCATTGTGTGTGTGTGTGTGCGTGTGTGTGTGTGTGTGTACCACCTCTTGTTTATCCATTTATCTATTGATGGACATTTTGCTTGCTTCCATATCTTGGCTACTTTAAATAATGCAACCATAAACATAGGGGTGCATGTATCTTTTCGAAAAAAGTATTTTGTTTTCTTCAGGTAAATTCCCAGAAGTAGAATTACTGGGTCATATGATATTTCTATTTTTAGGTTTTTGAGGAGCCTCCATTCTACTTTCCATAGTGGCTGCACCAATTTACATTCCCACCAAAAGTGTAGAAGGGTTCCCTTTTCTCCACATCTTTGCCAACACTTGTTATTTCTTTTATTTTGGAGAGTGGTCATTCTAACTGGTGTAAGGTAGTATCTCATTGGGGTTTTGATTTGCATTTCCCTGATGATTAGCATTGTGGAGCATCTTTTCATATGCCTCTTGGCCATCTGTATTTCTTCTTTGGAGAAGTGTCTGTTCAGATCCTCCACCCATTTTTTTAATTGGGTTATTTGGTGTTTGGGTATTGAGGCATGTGAGTTCTTTATGTTTTGGATGTTAACAATGTTATTGGATACACCATTTATGAATATATTCTCCCATATTACAGGCTGCCTTTTTGTTCTGTTGGTGGTGTCCTTTGCTGTACAGAAGCTTTTTAGTTGTAGTCCCACTTGTTCATTTATGATTTTGTTTCACTTGCCTGGGGAGATGTATCCAGAAAAAAATTGCTCATGCTTATGTTCAGGAGATTTTGCCTATGTTTTCTTCTAAGAGTTTTATGGTTTCATGCCTGACAGGTCTTTTGTCCATCAAGTTTGTATGGAGTTAGACAGTAATCCAGTTTCATTTTCTTGCATGTAGCATTCAAGTTTTCACAATACCAGTTATTGAAAAGACTGTCTTTCCCCATTGTATATTCATGGCTGCTTTATCATATATATTAATTGACCATATATACATGGGTTTATATCTAGGCTCTCTATTCTGTTCCATTTATTTGTTTGTTCTTGTGCCAGTACCATACTCTTTTGATTACCGTAGCTTTGTAGTATAGCTTGAAGTCAGGGAGTTTAATAGCCTTGCTTTGTTCTTCTTTCTCAGAATTGCTTTGGCTATTTAGGGTCTTCTGTGGTTCCATAGGAATTTTAGAACTATTTGTTCTAGTTCTTTGAAAAATGCTATTTGTATTTTAATATAGGAATTGCACTGAACCTGTAAATTGCTTTGAACAAGAGGGCCACTTCAACAACATTAATTCTTCCCATCCATGATCATGAGATATATTTCCATTTCTTTGTGACTTCTTTAATTTCCCTCATCAGTGTCCTATAGTTTTCAGAGTACAGGTCTTTCACCTGCTTGGTTAAATGTATTCCTAGACATTTTATTCTATTTGATGCAATTGTAAATGCAATTGTTTTCCTGATTTCTCTTTCTGCTAGTTTGTTTTTAGTATATAAGAATGCAGCAGGTTTATGTGTAATAATTTTGTATCCTGCAACTTTGTTGAACTCAGGTATTAGTCCAAATAGTTTTCGTTGGTGGAGTCATTAGGGTTTTCTATAAATATTTTATGTCACCTGCAAACAGTGACAGTTTAACTTCTTTCTTATCAATTCGGCTGACTTTTATCTGTTTTTCTTGTCTGACTGCCATAGCTAGGACTTCCAATACTATGTTGAATAAAAGTGGTGAGAGTGGACATTCTTGTCTTATTCCTGATCTTAGAGGAAAAACTTTCAGCTTTTTACCATTGAGTATGATGTTGGCTGTGAGTTTGTCATATATGGTCTTTATTATGTTGAGGTATGTTCCTTTTATACCCATTTTGTTGAGTTTTTATCATGAATAGATGTTGAACTTTGTCAAATGCTTTTTCCACATCTATTGAGATGATCATATTGTTTTCATCCTTCTTTTGGCTAATGTGGTGCATCACATTGATTGATTTATGAACACTGCACCATTCTTGCATCCCTAGAATAAACCCCACTTGGTTGTAATGGGTGATCCTTTTGACATATTTTTGAATTTAGTTTGCTAATATTTTTTGAGGATTTTTGCATCAATGGTCATCAGGAATTCTGCTCTATAGTTGTTTGTTTTTTTTTTTTTGTAGTGTCTTTGTCTGGTTTTGGTATTAGAGTGATGCTGGCCTCAGAATGAGTTTGGAATATTCCCTCCTCTTCTACTTTGTAGAATACTTAAGAAGAATGGGTATTAGCCCTTCTTTAAATGTTAGGTAGAATTCAGCTGTGAAGTCATCTGGTCCTGGCCTTTCATTTGCTGGAAGTTTTTTGATTACTAGTTCAATTTCATTACTGTTAATTGGTCTGTTCACATTTTCTGCTTCTTCCTGGATCAGTCTTGGAAAGGAATTTGTCCATTTCTTCTAGGTTGGCCAATTTATTGGCATATAATTTTTCATAGAATTCTCTAATAATTCTCTGTGTTTCTGTGTTGTCAGTTTTTACTATTCCTTTTTCATTTTTTATTTTTGTCCTCTCTCCCTCTTTTTTTCATAAGTCTGACTAGGGGTTTGTCTGTTTTGTTTATTTTCTCAGACAACCAGCTTTTGGTTTCATTGATATTTTTCTATTGTTTTATTCTTCTCTTGTTTATTTCTGCTCTGATCTTTATTATGTCCCTCCTTCTACTGACCTTGGGTTTCATTTGTTCTTCTTTTTCTAGTTTATTTAGTTGTGAGTTTAGACTGTTTATTTGGGATTGCTCTTATTTCTTGAGGTAGGCCTGTATTGATTTGTACTTCCCTCTTAAAACCACTTTTGTGGCATCCCACATATTTTGAACTTTATATTTTTGTTTTCATTTGTCACCATGTATTGCTTGACTTCTTTATTTTGTTTACTGGTCCATTGATTATTCAAAGCATGTTATTTAGCTTCCATGTTTGTGGGGTTTCCTATTTTCTTTGTGTAATTTGTTTCTCATTCCATAATATTTTGATCTGAAAAGATGCTTGATACAATTTCAACCTTTTTTAATTTACTGAGGGTTTTTTTATGTCCTGATATGTGAACTATTCTGGAGAATGTTTTCCATGTGCACTTGAGAAAAATGTGTAACCTGTTGCTTTTGGGTAGAATGTTCTGCATATATCTGTTAAGTCCATCTATTCTAGTGTGTTGTTCAATGTCTCTGTTTCCTTATTTTCTGTCTGGTTGATCTATCCATTGATGTAAATGGTGTGGCAAAGTCTCCTGCTATGATTGAATTGCGTCTATTTCTCCCTTTAGTTCTTTTTAGTATTTTTTTCTACACATTTAGGAGCTCCTATGTTGGGTGCATAGATATTTATAATTGTTATATCTTCTTGTTGGACTGAACATTTTATCATTATGTAATGTTCTTTCTTGTCTCTTGTTACTTTCTTTGTTTTGAAATCTATTTTGTCTCTTACAAGGCCTACTACTCCTGCTTTTATCTCCTTATTACTTGCATAATATGTTTCCATTCCTTCACTTTCATTCTGTGTTTGTCTTTAAGTCTGAAATGAGTATCTTGTAGGCAGCATATAGATGGGTCTCGTTTCTCTATCAATTCTGCCACCCTATGTCTTTTGATTGGTGCATTCAGACCACTTACATTTAAGTGAGGTGATTATTGATAGGTATGTACTTATTGCCATTTTATTAACCGCTTTCTGGTTGTTTTTGTAGTTACTCTCTGATCCTTTCCTCCTCTCTTATATTTTTCTCTTGTTACTTGATGATTTTCTTTGGTGGATTTCTTTTTTAATGTTTTGTGTATCTATTATAGGCTTCACACTTGTGGTTACCATAAGGTTCATAGTTTCCTAAATATATAACACAGTATTAAGTTGATGACCACAGCCTAAAGGTACTGTACTTTTTTATTCTTCTTACTCGTCCACACTTTTGTACTAGATGTCATAATCTGCATTTATAGTGTATCCCTTGACTGATTTTGTGTATAGTTGATTTTGCTACTTTTGGAGTATTTTTTTCTTTTTTTAACTTCATGCCTGTTTAGTAAGTAATTGTTCTTCTACCTATACTGTGAGTTTACTTTCACTGATGAAAAATATTTAGGCTTAAGAACATTTCCATCTACAGAAGTCCCTTTAACATATGTTGTAAGGCCAGTTTAGTGGTGGTGAATTCTTTAACTTTCATTTATCTGGGAAAGTTTTAATCTCTCCTTCAATTCTGAGTGGTAACCTTGCTGGGTTCTTGGCTAAAGGTCCTTCTGTTTCAATACAATAAGTATTTCATACCATTCCCTTCTGGTCTGTAAAGTTTCTGCTGAGAAGTATGCTGATAGCCTGATGGGGTTGCCATTATAAGTAATTTTTGCCTCCCTCTAGATGCTTTCAGTACCCTCTCTTTATCCTTAATCTTTGTCATTTTAATTATTATGTGTCTTGGTGTAGTCTTTCTTGGGTTCCTTTTGTTAGGGGCTCTCTGTGCTACTAGGACCTGGGTGTCTTTTTTCTTCTGCAAATTGGGAAAGTTTTCAGCAATTATTTCTTCAAAGAGACTTTCTACTCCTTTACCTCTTTCTTCTTCTTCTGGTACCCCTTTTATGCAAATATTGTTTCATTTAGAGTTGTCACAAAGCTCTTTTAGCACCATCTCCTTTCTAAAGATTCCTTTTTCCTCTCTATTCCTCAGCTTCATTGTTTTCCTGTTCTCTAATTTCCATTTCATTGATTGTTTCTCTACTTGCAGCAATCTATTATTCAATCCCTCCATTGTATTTTTCATTTCAGTTACTATATTCTTCAGCTCTGAGTGGTTCTTTCTCAACTGTTCTCTCTCTGTTGAAGTCCTCCCTGAGATCATCAATCTTTTTCTGCAAATCAGTGAGCACATTTATGACTGTTATTTTGAAATCTTTATCAAAAAAATTGATCTCTGTTTCATTTAGCCCTCCTTCTGGTGTCATAACATGTTTTTTTGTTTGCAGCATGTTTCTCTGCCTCATTTTCTCTGTGTTTCTGTGTTTCTTCCTTTGTATTAGATATATCCACCATGCCTCCTGGGCTAGAAAGTAATGGCTTTATGAAGATGTCTGTTCTGTGGTGGCCAGAAACCTAAGACTCTGTTCACCAGTGCCTGGTTCTCCTCTGTGGTGGAGCCACAGTTGCGGTTGATGGGCTGTGGATGAGGCCACCTTTATGCCTGTCTGACAGCAGTGACTGATCTCTGTTCACTGAGGCTGGCAGCTCAGCTCTGCCAGACCTTTGTGAGCCATGCACCAGTGCTTTTGCTGGGATCATTGTGGGCAGGGCCACCCTCTGCTTGCTGGGCAGCAATGGTGGCACTGCTGGGCCCGCAGGGAAGGCAGGGTGAGTGCACAGGGGAGTGTGGCATGGGGGTGAGCTGCTGGCAAGGAGGAAGGAGCATTTGGGGCTATATCATGGAAGCACCTCCAGAGTTGGGCTGAGAGAGGGCTAGGAAAGCTGGGGAAGCCTCCCTCCTCCTGTCAGGCAGCAAAGTCTGACCACTGCTGAGCTAAGCAAGCTGGGTAGGCAAGTGCACAGAGAAGTGCCTTGGGGCTGAGCCACCAGTGAGGGGAATGGCAATGGCACACTTGAGTCTGGCTACTAAGCACCAAACTAGTTGGCATGAGGGAGGGCTGGGGAAGCATCATCCACCTGTCCTTTCTCCTGCAGGGAGAGCCCCATCCAACCCTAGCTCCTCTGACACGCCTCCTGCTGCTGGCAAATCCTTCAAACTGCTGTCTCTGTGTTAGGTCTCAGTAGACCAATGTAGCATGCCTGTCTTCCACAAACAGCAGGCGTCTCAGCCTTCCAGAGTGCTCCAACTCTCCCTGGTATCCAGCACTGTTAATCACCAAAACCCAATGTAGTGTGGACTTATATTCCCAGTGCAGATCTCCAGGGCCAGAGGTGCAGAGTTTCTGAGTGCTTATCCCTTCCCCACTCTGTTCCTCTCCCTCCTGCTTGTGGGCTGGGATGGAAGAAGGGCTCAGGTCCTGATCAATCACAGCTCTGCCACTTTACCCCTTTCTGTGTGGTCTTCTTTTCTTCACCAGGTGTAGATGGTCTGTTCTGCAGTCTTCAGATGATTTTTAGAGTTAGTTGTGTTTGTAGTAGCTTCCTTGGTGTGTATGTGGGAGGAGGTTTCTGCCTTGCCTTTCCACTCTGCCATCTATTTCTGCCTTAGTTATACTTTCCTGTTTATTGTTCTAATTAATTTCACATTTTCTTAAATCCCAACAAAAATATCAGGTGATAGCTCATTGTGATTAAGACTTACATTTCCCTGATGACTAGTGATATTGAGCACATTTTCATATACCTGTTAGTTATTTGTGTGTCTTTCCTGGATAAGTGTTTATTCAGGTCTTTTGCTTATTTTTTTAAATCAGATTATTTGTTTTTTTGTTACTGAGTAGTAGGAGTTCCTTATGTATTTTGGATACCTCTTACAGACAAAAAGTTTTCAAATATTTTCTCCCATTCTATAGGTTGCCTCTTCATTTTTTTTATTGTTTCCTTTGCTGGATTTTGTTGTTTGTTTCCTATCCTTTTAGTTTTATGTCATCCCACTTGTTTATTTTTGCTTTTGTTGCCTGCATTTTGGGTGCATTGCCAATACCAATGTCAAGGGTTTTTTTCCTGGAGTTTTATGGTTTCAGGTCTAATTTTCAAGTCTTTAATCCACTTTTAGTATATATTTGTTTATGGTATGAGCTAAGGTCTAATTTCATTATTTTGAATGTGGATATTTAGTTTTCCTGACATCATTTATTGAAGAGACTGCCCTTTCCTTACTGTGTAGTATTGCTGCCCTTGCTGAAGAGTAGACTATATGTGTGGTTTTAGTTCTGGGCTTTCTATTGTATTCCATTGGTCTATCTGTCTGTTTTTAGTCTAGTGTCATACTGTTTTGATTAGCATAGCTCTACAATATAGTTTGAAATCAGGAAATGTGATGCTTCTAGCTTTGTTCTTGTTGCTAAAGATCGCTTTAGAAATTCAGGGTCTTTTGTGGTTCCACATGAACTGTAGGATTGATCTTCCTATTTCTGTGAAATATCCGTGGTCTCTTTTCTTTACAAATTGATGACACAGGATCACTGGGTACAACTATCAAGTACTTAATACATATCACTTCCTGCCATTCTCCCCTTTCTCCAAGTCAGTTTCCTTATTCCAGAAAAGCACTACATGGACCTAATGAGTTGATTATTTGCTTTTCAGGCTCTGTTCCAATGTTCATGGCCTCTGAATAGATGTATCTTTGCAACACCCTGACTGCTTTGTTGCATAAGGACCAAGACCTCTGACTCTTCAGCCTATAGACTAAGCTGAATAACTATCACTCTGGACAAGATATTTTTCTTCTCTTTTCTTTTTTCTTTCTTCTGTCTTCCCCCTCCTTTGTTCTTTTGATTTAGAGGTCTGTGATGCTTAATGAACAAGAGACTTCCAAGCAGCCATAAAGCAAGAAAAATTCAGTTAGGATTACAATCACAATTTCAATTATTTACACGTTAGAAAATATTGCCAGTAGGTCCTCAGAGTTGTTTACTCTGTGTTCTCTTCTATTTCAGAGTGCTAAAATATTAGCTCTATTCATTATAAACTGATTGTTTTTAACATGATTCTTCTCCTCCCCTCACCCTGTCTGAAATCCAATTTACAGCCTGCTAAAGGCCTCATAAGTTTTTATGGATTATTTCCTGGGGTCACATTAATCTGGCTCCTTGTTACTTTACACTAATTTTACTTTGCCACAGTGAAGTAACAAGATTCAATCTCTTGGGAATTAATCCATAGAGACCTCTTAATGAGGCAAAGCCAGAACAGAGTGTATGTATTGTATTTAATTCCCCCAACACAATGAAAAAGAGAGAAGAAATCATCCTGTCCTTCTGTGCTGTGTCACCTGATGCCCAAGTTGCCCAAATTTCAGAAGAGAGTAGAGCCTGGGAAGAATCAAGCAGAGAAGACAGGCAGATAAAGCAGCCAGTAGGTGGGTGTGCTGCCAGGCTCAGTGATTGCCCCTGCCTTCAGTGTGCTAGTAAGAGGACCATGGAGTACGAAACATGGTAGAGGAGATGAAGAGGGGGGAAAGAAACATCAAAGGACCTAGATGGGAGGGGAACAATTTCTTTGCTTTTACTGAGCATATTTTAGCACACAGGACAAGTCTCCCCCAGTCTGTTTGCTCCCTTTGCCTATTTCTTACATACTTTACTGGAATCTTGGTTTTTAGTGGAATCCTTAGTGAAGACAGGATGTAAAGTAAGATTCTGTCCTCTTCTCTTGTGCATGAGGTCTAAGGCTGTTAAGATCTCCTTTTCCAAAAAGGGAAAGCAACAAACCCTTGCAAAGTTTTACAAAGAGTTAAGGCAAAAACTTTAACATTTTGGGAAGAAAATATGCAGTTCTCTCAAGTTATAAATTGAGGGTAAGAATAACTTGCAATTCTAATTTTTAAGGACACTTGAACAGAAAATGGTAAAAGCATTTAAGAAGAATACATGTTAAGAGAATATGGAGAGAATCCTTGTAAAGCACCTAGCACAGTGGCCTGATATGGAAAAGAATATATAAAATGTAGCTGTTATTATTTACATTACTATTATATTCTCCAAAGAGATTTTTGTCATTTAGCAATAATTGGCTACTGGAAACATATTTGGGAATGCTTACCTTTTTATAAATCATATTCATATGTATTATGTTAATGTATTTTCACATCAATCAGGTGAGATGAGTAGGCAGTATTATCTGTGTGTCACAGATAAGGAAACAGGCTGCAGAGATTAAGTACCTGATAGTAATTCACAGCCCTGGGATGAGAACTAACATGGTTCTCTCAGTCCTTTCCTATCTCCTCTCTTCCTAATTACCTTTCTGACCAAAATATAAGGGGCTCCCATATGAGGGAGAACTTAATTTTTTCCTTCCATGTCAGAGACCGAAGGGGCAGTGGACACAAAGTCTGTCTATTCAAGGTTGAAATATTAGCAAACTCCCTTGGTCAGAGAATAAATGCCACACGTTCTAACTTACTTTATCAGTAATAGAGCTGACAAAATCCACTGATCTCCATCTATCTTACTGCTGGTCCTAACTCTCTAATTGAAAGGGCAAGAAAGGTATGTTATGTACTGACACCTTGTTCTCCCCTTCCCCCAACCCCAACATGTAAAGTATCAGTGAAAACAAAGGCATCACTAGGGGACTGAACTCTGTTATGTAGACGGAGAAAACTGCATTGATTGCCCAATCTTAACACTAATATGAAACCAGCATACAAATTGGAAAGAGTGCATTACTCCAGTTTCTATATCAGAAGATCATTTCATTTTGCAGAGACATTAAAAGGGGAAAATATGATTTCTGGACTTATGGAAGAGATTGTTAAATTGTACATTATAGATATGATCAAAATCTATAAGGAGTTCAAATCACTGTTAACAAAAGAATTTAGTGACTAATATGATAGTAAATTAAAAAGTCATTATAATGATGATAACGTTCATATACAGCATAATCAAAGACAGCTTTGAGTAATGATAATCCAGTGACTTGTTCTATACCAATAAATCCACTAATATGCCTCAGATAAAATGTAGGTCAGGGCTTGAATTGTGAAACTACAATTAGTAAAGTTCCCAGTTGTCCTCAGTCCATCCACCAGTTCTTCCCAAAAGACTTCACTAGCAAGTCATTCATTAATCATTCTTTAACATGTTGGATGCATTACATGATATATTTTCATCTCCCTTTCATTATGACTTAGTTTCCAATATACTTTCAGAACTGAAAGTAATTAAAAGATATCAAGTTTAGTGATTAGACATTGCTCCTGGTATTTGATCTTGAGTGATAAGATAATGGAAAGAAAAATCAATAACCGACTTATTTTTTTCTAGCACTGAGTAATTCAAACTAAAACAAAAACCTCTTGAAGATTTCAAGGCATAAAAGTCTTCATCTGAAAGGAGATCCCTATTTGCTCAAGAGAGAGAGTATTGGAATTTTGGCATGACCAACTGTCCCATAAATTTCTCCAAACTACAGTAGGAATTAACATGTTCAATGTGGAGACTCTGAGCCACAGAAAAAGAAGTAGAAAATTGAAAATGGATAGTGTCTATTCATGAAAGAAATATAAACAGTATATGTTTGGGAAAAATTCAGCCTTATTAGTGGTCAAAGAAATAAAAATCAAAACAAATTTTCATTTTCACCTATCAAATTATTATAGACTTTTTAATGGATAATTTTCCAAATTCCATCCAAGGCAAAGGGTCCAGGTCTTAAATTCCATCCAAAGCAAAGGGTCCAGGACTTGAGAAGTCAGAATGAAGAAAGATCCAGGATCAAGAATAAGTGCATGAAACTCTCAGCTGAAGTGATCAGAAATAAATGGTCAGAAAGGTGAACCAACCAGAATCCTCCAATCCAATGGTGAGGATCAAAGACAGAGCAGAGAGTCAGAAGTTTGTGAAAAAGCAGTTCTGGTACAAATAGGCCTCCAAAGTCAGTGAGCAAAGTTCTGCTCCTAGGGAAGAAAAAGTAATAGGAACCAAATATAACCTATCACTTTTAACAATGAAAAATCAGATCAAATACTGAAAGAACGGCTTTCAAAAACTGGACAGTTGGAATCCAATTAAAAAATGGGCAGAGGATCTGAACAGACACTTCTCCAAAGAAGAAATTCAGATGGCCAACAGGCACATGAAAAGATGCTCCACATCGCTAATCATCAGAGAAATGCAAATTAAAACCACAATGAGATATCACCTCACACCAGTTAGGATGGCCAACATCCAAAAGACAAACAAAAACAAATGTTGGCAAAGATGTGGAGAAAGGGGAACCCTCCTATACTGCTCATGGGAATGTAAATTAGGTCAACCATTGTGGAAAACAGTATGGAGGTTCCTCAAAAAACTCAAAATAGAAATACCATTTGACCCCGGAATTCCACTTCTAGGAATTTACCCTAAGAATGCAGGAGCCCAGTTTGAGAAAGACATATGCACCCCTATGCTTATCGCAGCACTATTTACAATAGCCAAGAAATGGAAGCAACTTAAGTGTCCTTCAGTGGATGAATGGATAAAGAAGAGGTGGTACATATACACAATGGAATATTATTCAGCCATAAGAAGAAAACAAATCCTACCATTTGCAACAACATGGATGGAGCTAGAGGGTATGATGCTCAGTGAAATAAGCCAGGCAGACAAAGGCAAGTATCAAATGATTTCACTCATCTGTGGAGTATAAGAACAAAGAAAAAACTGAGGGAACAAAACAGCAGCAGACTCACAGAACCCAAGAATGGACAAACGGTTACCAAAGGGAAAGGGACTGGGGAGGATGGGTGGGAAGGGAGGGATAAGAGGGAAAAAGGGGCATTATGATTAGCACTAATAATGGGGGGGGGCATGGGGAAGGCAGTATAACACAGAGAAGACAAGTAGTGAATCTATAGCATCTCACTACACTGATGGACAGTGACTGTAATGGGTATGTGGTGGGGACTTCATAATGGGGGAGTCTAGTAACCATGTTGCTCATGTAATTGTACATTAATGATACCAAAATAAAAAAATAAATCAAAACGAAAAAGGGATGGAGCACAGAGAAGGACAGTGAATACTGCAGGCTTGGAAGTTGCACAGGTTGGTAGAAGTTAGATCATGGAGGGTGGTGCTATAGGCTATGCTGAAGATTTTAAACTTTATCTGAAATACAGAGAAGGCTATCAAAGAGAGGAGCAAGATCATTAAACTGATCACGCTTACAACAGAATGAAAGGGGTTAGGATGAAAAAAGGGAAGCATTTAAAAATCTCTAGATATTTGGATAATATTGTGAACTTCAGTTGTTAACCTCCATTTACCATGCGGATAGGCTGGGACCTAGAAACTGAACTGTTTTGCCAGGTTGTGTCGTTAACATATTAGAGGCAACATTTGAACTCAGGTGTGGCAGGCTCCAAATCCCCCTCAAAATTGTAATGAATAAAGGATATACACATTGTGCTGAAAAAAAAATGGACAGGTGGCATTATAGGATAGTAATGTCTGAAAGAAGGGAAATAAACACGGTGAGCCTTACAAGTGACCCAGTTTAACACCTGGGGACCATTTCCTGAGCATAGGGAGTGGGGACCCAAACAGTCTTACTGGTCTCCCAGAGTTGAGGATTCAGGGAGCCCAAGGTGGGCAGAGTACTAGAAGCACTGAGCTTCACTGAAAAAACCCTGGATATTGGCAGAGAAAGGTTACCCTGGAGGCTTTAGCTAACTATTCATTAGCACATACATGTGAGAAAACTACAAAGGCCAAAGAAAGAACCACTGGCAAGGAGCAGACCAAACAATCCAAACAGAAAATACAGGGTGAAGAAGAGTTGCTACCCTCAACTGTCAGAGCAGGAAAATACTCCTAACACACAGGACATTGAATAGAGTCCTCAGAAGAATATCACCTCAGGAGCAGGGCCAAATTAACCCTAGGCTGCTCTAGGTTTCCCTCAACAAGACTGTCAACAAAAAACTCTGTCCTAGAAAAAAGCCCAAAATTATTTAAGGAATAAAAAATTCAGCAGCTAATGATATAAAATTCACAATATCTACATTGTATCCAAAATTACCAGGCATGCAAAGATATATGACTCATAATGTGGATATATTCAATCAATAGAAACAGACCCATAAATGACACAAATGATAGAATAAGTAAAAATCAAGGATACAAACCAGCTGTAATAAATATACTCCATGTGTTTAAGAAAGTAGAGAAATGTTTAAGTATGATCAGAATGATGTGGAAAGTATGAAAAGATTCAAATCAAACTTGTAGAAATAAAAAGCACAATATCTGAGGTTAAAAAAATCCCTGGATAGGATTAACAGCAGAGAAGACACAGCATAAGTAGTGGATACAAAATGGGGCAATAAAACTATACAATGTGAAACACAGGGAGAAAAGATTCCATGGAGGAAAAGGAATAAACAGAATTGGTGAACTGTGGGACAATATCAAATGAACTAAGTTATGTATGATTGAAGTCTCGCAGGAAGTGGGAGGCAGTAAAAATATTTGAAGAAATAATGGCTGAACTTGATAAAACTATAAACACACAGATTGAAGACACTGAGTGACCCCAAGCAAAAAAAAAAATAAAAAAAGAAAGCCACCTCAAGGCAAATGATAATTAAATTTCTGAACACCAATATCAAAAAAAATCATAAAAGGATAAAATTACATAAAGAGGAAGAAAACTAAGAATTAAAAACAGACTTCTCATCAGAAACAGTGCAATCCAGAAGACAGTGCAGTTACCTCTGTAAAATATTGGGGGGAAAACTATCAACCTAGAATTCTATAATCAGTGAAACTAACCTTCAAAATAAAAGTAAAATAAAGACTTGAGGGAAAAAGAGAAAAACATATCCTTCACATAACTTAAGAACATGAGACAAAGGAACAAACTGATGATAGTGAGGGAAAGGATGCTCAGTTACATAAGTTGCTCAGACAAAAACCCTCTGAAAAGGTGATATTTGAACAAAATCCTGAGGGAGGAAGTCATGAAGATATATGAGTGAAAAGGAATCCAGGTAGAGAGAACGGTAAGTGCAAAAGCCCTGGGGCAGACTGTGCTCAATGTGTTCAATGAACAGCAAGGAGGCAGTGTGGTTATATCAGATTGAATGAGAAGAGAAATAACAAAAGGTGAAGGTGGCAGACCAAGGGTGCACAGAGGCAGACATGTAGAAAGTCACTGCAGCTGCCCAAGAGAGATGAAGGGCTTAGAGCAGGTAGGTAGAGTAATGCACCCCCACAAAGTTATTACATCACAATCCGAATCCAAGGAATGTGTGAATATGTCACTTTACATGGCAGATGTGATTAACATAAAGATTTTGAGGTAGGGAGATTATCCTGGGTTATCTGGGTGGACCCAATCTAATCACATGGGTCCTTAAAAACAAAGACCTTTCCCAGATATGGACAGAGGAAGATGGGACTATGAAAGCATGGTCAGAGAGATGCAACGTTGCTGGCTTTTTAGATGGAAGAAAGGGTTATGAGCCAAAGAATATGCAGAGCCTCTAGAAGATGGAAAAGGGCAAGGGAAAGGATTCTCCCACAGATCTTCCAGAAAGGGACACAGGACTGCCATCACCTTGACTTTAACCCATTAGACCCATGTCAGACTCTGGCCTACAAAACTGTGAAAGAGTAAGTCTGTGTTGTTTTAAGCCACTGAGTCTGTGGTAACTGGTTAGAGCAACAATAAACAACTAACATAGAAGGGATGAAGGTAGAAATGTCACCCTGGCTACAATGAAGAGAACTGGCTGGGGAAGAGAAAGGGCTGAAGGCAGGGAGGCAGCAGCCATCAACTTTATGTTTTCTGTGTCCAGTATTCAGCCCTTGCATTTAACCTCCTTATTTAAAAAACAGTTATACTAATGTGCCTCTACTAGTGCCAATCATAAAAAGAGAAAATCTCACAATCCTTATACATTTAGAAGAATAAAACATGCTTATCAAAATGTGGACTGGAAGGCTGAGCAGTGTGGTGAAACTCCAGCTAGAACAGAGGACATTCAGGCTGAAAAGAAAGTGATCACAGGAATAATTGCTACAGTTAAGATCACATCAAGTCAACTTTAATAACACTAAATAAAAGTCTCTGAAGATGATTTCTGCATAAGGCAGAAATCTCCAGTCACTTCCCATTGAAGTCTCTTCAGTCTTTTCTGCTGAGCGCTCTTCTGGGGGTGGCATGTGAAGTAGGCATCCATCACCAGAGCAGGGCTGTCATCTACAGACTCTTTTGCTCAACTGGGAGAATTGTCAAGACCACCCCTTGAGTCCCAGCCTTCTACACCCATGTTTCCAGAGCCCTGAAGTCACTCTTAATAATCTAAGTGAGATCAGTCAATATTCTTCATGCCCACATGGATGAAAGTTGTGGCATAACACTCATTGAGCCTAACGTGTTTCCATAGATTTTCAGCATCTGGCCTACATCTGGGCCCTCTCAGAGGGTGTCGTTGATCGCCAGAATTAGTTTCTTCTTCTTAGAGCCAACTTCTCCAGCCCCATAAACTTCCAATGTCTCCAGTTCTTGCTCTACTTTATGAGAACAGATTTCTTTCTCTATGGAAGCAAAATATTGAGGAGATTGAGAAAGAAGTTCCTCCTCATTTTCAAATAGGATATACAGGATGTGACCAAAACAGCAGAAGACGTGGGCTTCTACCACAAATAATCAATCACTGCCTCTTCAAGAAAGCAGGGTCATGGAGAACAGTAACTGCTATCAATTTTTGAGCATTTACTATTTAAAGCATTATGTGAAACACTCAACATATGGCACAGGATTTAATCCTAACACCACCACTTTGAAGCAGGTAAGTTCTCACAGCTAATATACAGCAGAGTCACGATTCAAACACAGGTCTGTCTGACTCCACTAGCATAAAGCACTCTGGCAGTTAATGAAGAGAATTTCTGGGTCCCTTGATCTCTCTCTCTCTCATTTTCAAACAGTTAAATGTAAGGCTGAACCATGTATAGCCTGTAATGGAACTCATACGCCCTAAACAACCACAGTCTCCAACAGTCACATCCAGAGAAATACTCAGTGTGTATTTGCCACCTGGAGCTATGCATTACAATGAGAGCTAAATTATTAGAAATAAAGAAGGATCCAGATCTGGTTGGAGAGATTTGTTTTTAACTGCACTGGCACATTTTCATTTCTATAAACCTGGTGGTTTCCCCTCATTAATCCATATGTACTGTGAACCCAACCTTTCGGTTTGTACAGCTGGTGATTCTTCCCATTGAGTCACTTCTAGCGATGGAAATCCACCCAGATCACTATCAGTAACCTAAGCATTAATCCTACTGGCAATGTTAACAGCAGGTAAGAATGAGTAGTTTGGTGGAGAATAGACTTGGACCCAAATCCCAGCTGTGCCACCCACTAGCCATATACCATAGGTAAGTCCCAGCTTTCTGCACCTCAGTTTTCCCATTTGTAAAATAAGGATAGCAAAACACAAGGTTATAATAAGGACAGGGAGGTAATGTGCATAAATCTCTTAGTACAGTGGCACATAGTAAGCAGTCAACAAGTGTTAGCTATTAGTCCTGTTACCACACAGCTCAGGACACAAGTGGCAATTAAAACCAAGGACAAACAATGCCGGCCAAAGCAATGAGCCCTTCAATCTCTATGAAACTCCAGAGAGATCTGAGCTATGTGTGTGCCTCAGAACTGAGCAAAAGCTGTGCAACAGGGAGGGAAGCATATTGTGAGCATACCTGTGTGTTTCTGCACAGCCCTAGGGGCTCGTAACTAGCCGTGGCCTGTCACTCTAGACTCCTCGGCGGCTCCTGACCCTCCCCCGCTGCAGTGGTCCCCCCAGCGGGAGCACAGCACAACGACCCATGGAGATGATTCACTGGGATGACTTCCAATTATACTTGCCACAGGCTTTTAACCTTACACTTGATATATTTTTTTAATATACATATATATTTGGATATACGTACAATTTTTTTAACTAATAGGGAGTGAAATCTGAAAAAACTTGAAGATTAGAGTCCTATCCAGTTCTTAAAGGAATACAAAGTGAAAAGCACACCATACCTTCTGGGACTGTGCAGGTAGGTGAATGCAGGGGCTGAAGGGAGTGATAGACAGTGAAGAAGTAGAGAGGTCATATTCTGCCTCCAGATATTCAAATCAAAAACAGTTTGAACATCTATCATTATTTTTTTTATAACATTTGCTGACCAAGTCAAGGTGGCAGACGACATTTGGCCCCCAAGGGCCAGGTGGGTAATCCCCACCTCAGTGCTATCTTCTGATGGCTAACTGGCCCCTCTTAATGTGTTACCTTTAGAAGTCAGCACAAAGCTCTAATGCAGGTTATCAAGACTGTTGGTAGGACCCTGGACTGAGAGTCAGAAGACCTGGATTCAAATCCTGCCTCTGCTCTTTACTCATATGACATGTCACAGGGTAAATTTTAACACTGAGATTCAGTATTCAGTTTCCTCATCTCCTCTTTATGGATTAATAACACATACCACAAAGGGTTGTTGTGACCTCCAAATGAGATGATGTATATCCAAGGGCTTCAATGACTTGACTCTAAGTCATTCATCTCTGTGCCAGGTTAGTTGAGAATAGTGATGATTTATGGGTTAACACTAGTTGCTTGTCTGTTACAAGGAAGATGAAGAATGGTTCTGTGTCATACTGGATGGGAAAACCCAAAATAAGGGAGAATTTTTGGAAAAGAACTAAAAATCTGCACTGCCTTGTCAAATATTAGAGTCCCCATCTCAGACATATTCAAGCTAAAGCTATTATGTCTAGAGATTTTGCAAAGCAAATTCATTCTGAGTGAGAAATTTGGAATAGACAACATATTTATTACCTTCAAACACTAAAACTTTATCATTTTAAGCCAAATAAAATGAGAACCAGTTAAAGGGTGACATGATTGCCAGCAATTTTATACCCTCTGGCAGGCCAAAGGGAAAAAGACAGATACTTGGGTACAAAGGTACCTTTTGATAGCCTTCAAATTATACAGCTCCCTAATCCATCCACACTACACCTAAACCTGCCTCCCAGCAGTACCTCAAAGTCCTGCCATACAGAATATGTTGTTCAACAATTCACTTAGCCTGGTATCCAAGACCATTTGACATAACCCTACTTACACAGACGTTGTTCTGGAAAGACGATAAAAAGGAATAAATCACATCAGTGTCAAAATAAGCAATTCTTATTAGCAATATCAACACTATTAGCAAAACTATAATCCATTCACAGATACTTTTTCTTCAGCCCAGACCTTGCCTTTGAGGGTCAGACCCATATAGTCAACCTATAACTTACCATCTAACTTCAACATTTCCTAAAATAAAATTGTCATCTTCCCCTCATTCCCACCTTCTAGCATTCCTTATCTCTGTGATCGTCACCACCATCCATCCATTTTCCCTACTCAAAAGCCTGGGGTCATCTTTGTTCCCACTTATTCCCTTCTTCCTTCTTCCCCATATCCTGTCATTTTTATATTCTGAGTACCTATTTTCTTTCATTATTTTATGTCAAGTACTCATTACCTTACATCAAGCTGCCATTATCTGTTGCCTGGACTGCTGCAGTAGCCCCCTCATTCTTGCCCTCTTCCCATTGTTCACTATATGGACTTCCCTTTAACCCTAATACAAACCTTCAAAACAAGCCACAAGGTGCTGTAGTGTCTGGCTCCAACTTACCACTGAGGCTCTTTCCTGCCCACCCCCATCATTCCAGCCACACTGACCCTCTTTCTCTTCCTTGTACTGCACATGTCCATCACAGGATCTCCCATGCCATTCCCACTGCCAGAAAGACTCTTCCCTCCCTTATATGCTTCATTAGGGTTTATTCATCCTTCAGATCACAGCTTAAGCCTTGTTCTTCATGGAAACCTTCTGGTATCTGACCAGCCCAAATTCACCTATTTTAGGCTCTTAAGGCAACATGTAGGACTTGTCAAGATGAAGTTGTGTATTTGTGTGTGATTAATTTCATTACTCTGTATTATCCCAGTAAACTGTAAAGTCATGGGCAGAAACTGCCATTTTTGCTCACCGCTTGGTCCTAGAATGTTGCACAGTGCCTGGAACATAACAGGTCCTCAGTAAATACCTGGTTAATACCTGAACAAATCAATAATGGTGAATGAAATTGACAATGAACATTATATGTTCTAGTGCAAGTGACTTCATCTCTCCAGTCCTGCCTGTAACTGTGAAATTGGGACAGGCAAGGGGAGCAGATGAGAATGAACAGGAAAGGGAATTAAGATGACATCTAGAGTCACCAAGCACTCAAATTTTCAGTTCTAAAATGCAAGAATTTTTAAATTATAATAAAATAAAAGATCCACAAAGTGGTGCTCATGCTGAGCTCACAAAATACATGCTTTTTTTCCCATAAATAGAACAAACAGATGCTATGTGCAAGGCCCACAGCACATCTGTGCAGATAAAGCAGCGACACTCAAAGTGCCTGGAAAAGAAGCAATGTGCATGTTTGCTCTCTGGTGCGCACATGCTCACACGCTCTTTCCAGATAACACTGAAATAGCCACATTCAGAGAACCAAGGTTATACTTTTAGACATATTCTTCAAGTTCACCTTGCCAATGTGTTTGAGAAATAATTCATGTTTAAAAATTTTTTTCAAGGGAAGAATTGCTGGATGGAAGGCTTCTTCCCTCCCTGGCACCCTCCCTTTCTCAAGCTTTCACATTTAAGTGTTGTCAAGTTATCATGCGTTAACTAATCAAAACAAAGGGAATATGAGAAATGACTAAAAGTTTCATGCCAAGTATGAAAACCGCCTGAAGGATGTGGTGGCACCAGCCATTCAAAAGACTCAACTTCTTCCTGAGAAAATAGCACTTTGATATGCTTACAGTATTTTCTTCTAAGGATCTCAAAATCTTTTCTTTCTTAAAGTATTTTAAAAGGTTACTGGTAAGTTTTCTTAAGCAAGGTGGACAAACTGAGACATACAGTGTACTTTTTTAAAACAAGGCAGTAGCTGAGATAAATTGAAACGTATTTCTTTATTCCCACAAGAGACAATGCTAAGAGGTGGGAATGGGAATTATTTGCTCTGGGAGCCCTGGCCACAGAGCAGTTTAATCTAATTTGCAAGTGAGACTGGGAGTTCCTGGAATTGCATTCCCATGTGGCCTCCACACTCTCACCCCTATTTGCACCACTGACTATGTGCTGCTTTTTATGGTAACTGGACATCAAGCTTAGTAAAAGCAGCAAAGTTCAGCTAATCACTAAGAAAACCAGGCTAATATACTATAAAATGGTGACATCTTCAAGAACCTTCAGAACTTACTGAAACAAACAAGGGAATACTGTATCTACTGAGAGTTAAGCCAAAAAAGAAAAAAGTTAATGTTCCCTACTCAATATATTTTCTCCTTTCCAACTTCAGACAACTTCACCCTACCACACCCAGCTACTTGTGACTGGCTCCAATGAGTGACACCAGCTGATGAAAGATGACATTCTTGTAACTCTTTCCCTAAAAAGACTCATGGTGAGATGGCCCTTCTCCAGTAGACTATACACTTCATCATCTCTGCCCATCCTCTGTCTCCGAAGACACAAGTTCCAAAGGGAAAACATCCTTCCAAGGCAGCTCTGGATCAAACCTTGGGAATTAAAACCAGGATGTGCAGATCAGCTTGGACTGCTGGCTACCCCCTCAGAAGCTGAGTCACTGACCTGGCTGGTTCATTTAATCGCTTGGAAAGTGGTTAGACTGAACAGGACATGTAGTGATTAGTAATTCAGACTAGTCTCAGAGCTTCGTGTTTTTCACTATGAGACGCCAACTGCAGCCTTTCTCTCGGAGTCAACAGGAAGTAAGAATGGCAAGCCAAATTTGACACCACTTGACGTAACCAAGGATGGACTTCAGCCCTTATTTCTCAATCCAATAACAGAGATTTTGAAAGTGAGTCCTCCTAGTTAAACACATTACCCAAGGACAGAATAAAGAATTAAGAATTGAAGAAAGTCAGTTCTGATAACTCAGTTTAACCCTTTCTTTTTAACTGGCTTTCATTTAATAAAAAGTAAACTTTAAAAAAATTTTAAGTTTCAGACATAGATCTGAAGATTAAGAATAAAAAGAAATAATATTTATTAAATAAGTTACTGCTTACGCCAATCAGGAAAAGACTGTGATTCAGACAAACACAAAATCTACTTCCCTGATGATTTTCTTTTCATCACGCTACATTTGTGGAATATCCCAAACCGGGCACAAGAAGATACGGCCAACTGTAATCAAAAGGAAACAAGTAGGCTCCTTATGAAACGTTTCTTACTTCTGCTCACAATTACTGTTGCAATGATTGATTCAGGCTCAGCCATTTCCAATTAGAGTGGTGATACTAGCAATGAGATTTAAAATTTGATTTTTCACATTTCACATGCAGTGTTTGATGGTGCAAAGTAGTTGTCTATGTCTTCCCACTTATCCCTATTTTTTTCCTCTATTTTCTGTCTTTCCAATTCACCCCATACCTAGTCCCCAGATTACTTTTCCAAATATATCACTGCTGGACATTTATTTATTTGAAATTGGTTGGGTCCTGACCATACATCAATGGTCACTTAGCTAAGCACAGAGAAGAAAAAAGAAACATACTGATTTTTTCCTTGAAGAATTTACAGTCTGTGATACTTCTCTACACAAAAGTCTTCTGGTTTTCTCTGGCACTGGGAGATCCAGTTCAAACTTTAACCTATGATTCCTGAACTCATAAATTTAGCTCTTATCAGAAGCTATCTTCTCCCGAAGTGTCCACTGTTGAGCACATACCTCTGTCTCTCTATCTCATAGACTAAAATGCCCCTTCAGAAGCTGGTCACTAGTCAGCCAACTTAATCCTTTGTCCTACATGCAGAAATGGGGCCACATTTCTGGAAGGAAAAGCTATATCCAAGTTCTCTCAGAACCTACCTCCCTGACCTGTAACAAAACCATTTCTGATCTCCCAGGCTTTCCCCTTTCCTGAATTCCAGTAGCCCAGATTATCTTCATCAACTTTTCTTGACATTATCCCACATACCCTGTCCCAACCAACTGTAAATACATAAATACACACATACATATGAATATACATATATATACACACGTCTCAAAAAAACGGAGCTATGGACTTACAACATTCATTCTAGCATGAAACCTGGGGCAAATGGTCCATCAGTGTCATGAGGCTGAGATTATTATTTCACCAAACAAAAATAGGGGGTGGGGGACCCAAGCAATGTTATTAAAAGGAATATAAATTTCTCATATAACTCAGTTAAGCATATCTTTAGAAGAAAATTAATTTTTATAATAGGGAGCTTTGTTTATTTCAGATTCTTTATAAGAAAACAGAAGCTCCCTGTAGTGGAAGAAGCTTGCTTTTTCCCCACAGCCCTCTGCAAGGACAGAGTTTCTCCTTCCCGCTCCCTCACACTGACCCGCCACCACTCACACCCCTACCTCACTGACAGGCACCAAATATTGGCACCTTCCCCTTTCTTACAGTCAACAAAGATCGAGTGGAAGGAAGGTCTACCAAGGCTTCCTTTTTTGTAGGGACAGTGAAGTATCCCAGGGAAGGAGGACATTAAAATGTGGAAGAATCTAACAGGAGAGTTCTCCTGGGACTGAAAGAAGGGGAGAGTAGGAGCTTGGGGAGTGTCCAGATGGAAAACCTAAGAGACCTAGGCAATGTGGCCCCATTTCCCCATGTGCAACAAGGAATTACGTTGGCTGACTAGTGACCAGTTCCTGATTGTCCTCTCTCATTCTCATGATGTATAACTCTGAGGCAGTTAGTTGCTGCTCATTACAAACTACTGGGAAAGACATCCCTGACAGTGGGAGTTTAGAAAACTATAAATCTGAATGCCACCCTGCTCCCCAGGACCACTCCCAGCTTTTACCAACCCCAGCAGATAATATACTGAGGGCCCAGGTATCCCCAGGTCCCACCACTGGAAGAGCAAAGAGCCCCTTTGATTGTGGGCAACTGAGATATTGAGAAGAAGCCTTCCCTTGTCTGTTTCTTCACCTGATCAGAGATGTTTCAATCACAACTTAAACATTGTTTCATTTGATGAATCAGTCTTATGAATAACTGTGGCAAAATAGTTTCTTAAAGTATATTCCAAATAAGTGTTGCTTTGTGAGAAAGTACTCATGGGCAGCTACTCCATCCCAACTACATTTCAACCTATGGATCATGCAGTAGTCAGCCTGGCCTTGCAATAAGTTTAATTTCTTCTTTCTAAATTCTGCACAACTTTTAAGCCAAGTGTCATTTATCTTGGACACAGACTCAACAGTACCAAGCACGTTGTACATCAACAGTTACAGCCTTTGTCATGTAATACCTGCTATAATCATTTGATTGATGTGCCTGGATTGAGTCCCTAATCACTTTCTTTACCTATAAAACAAATAACAATTCATACCTAAGGATTAAATGAGTTAGCATGACCTTACGTGTTTAGACCAGCCCTCAGAAAACTTTTCTGTAAAGGACCAGGGAGGAATATTTTAATATTTGCAGGTCATACAGTCTTTGTTTCAACTACTCGCCTGTCAGTTTAGAGCAAAAATCAGCCACAGACAAAGGAGCATGGCTGTGTTCCAATAAAACTTTATTTACAAAAAGAGGTGGCAAGCTGGATTTGGCCCACAGGCAGCCCCTGGCTCAAAGGATGTGTTCAATAAACTTGTTCTTAGCACATTTATTATGTTAATCAGTACTTACAGTTCCTCATTTCCACATTTTGTTTATCATTCCTAGTAACATCTAGAATTGAATTCTGGATACCTTGACTTACCTATTATCTCTGTGGCCACTGATGCAGAAAGGAAACAGAGGATTTTTATCTTGCTTATACATGTATAACATCTAGTGGTAGAAAAGTGTAATTGCAAGATTTCTCTTTTTTCTTTTTTAATGTCCCGGGCCTTATTCAAGCACACTCTTGGTAAGAGGGCAGTTTCCCAGGTCTCCCTACACTGTGTATCTGCAGCTGGACTATACGGACCAGTTCAATCCAACTGGTTTCAAGAGACATTCTAACAGGCCTTTGATGGGGGTTCTTATAGCCCAGAGTTTTGTGTAGACAACCAGAAGTGTTCACTGATGGAAAAAAAGATCCTAGTTAAGCAATAAACTATTATTAATCAATTAACTTTTCTGTGTGTGTGTTTAATAATACTAAAAATACTTCAGAGAATCTATACTGTATAGGTATGTTTTTATCCTAAAATGAGCCCTCACTGCAGTACTAAATGAATGGTGAGGTGAAAGAAAACTCTTTGAGTCCAGGTCACAGTTTCCTCTTTATTCCTTGGTCTGTGCTGTCTACTAATCACCTTCTGTGCCTCATATTTGTCCCCATTCCATGCTGACCCATGGTACATTTGTGACTGCCTCATATCACTGCCAATAATACTAACTGCTTAGAATTCTCAGGCTCTCTTTCTGCAACTATGCAGAGATTAGAACTTAAATAGACGGTCTCTTCATAAAAACCACTACTCTAGAACTCTGGCTCTTTGTTTTTAATATTTTCTGCAGAGATCCTGCCCATCAGCATATTCTCTGAGAAACACATAGATGCCTGAAGATGACTTTTAACTATCTGTTCCCATGATGGAGTGAGGAAATCAGGAGACAAATATTTTAAATGCCATTTTTAATAGTGAGGGGAAAAAAAATCTTCCAGCTCTATATTTCCTTGATGTGTCTCCCTCACTAAACAGAAGTTGTTTGTGGATATTTTGAGAATTACTTTATAAAAAGAACTCTGACCCTACAACAATCTGATTTTTTTTTCCCTCCCCGGCCATCAGTAAGAAATCGTTGGGTTCCTATTCCATCAGCCAGTTGCTATCCCATCAGCAGGCATGACTGAGGGCTGAGGCTTGGGATGATGGGTCTGCATTATCAGCGAAAGCCACTTGCTTCCACAAACCAACCCACCCCCACATGACTCGTCTGTCTCCCTTCTTCCCGAGATTCACAGGTACCTAGGGTTTCTCCAACACTCTCACACTGCTACCACCCAAGCCACAGGCTGTACCTGCCTTCTAGTGGGCTGGGACCTGCTTCCCTATCTTTTTTCTGGTAGTCTCACTTCCTGGGAATCTGGACCCCTTTCCCTTCATTTCTACTGCCTGACTTAAAAGGATTTCCTTCCTCTGCTTTTGAAGAAATTCTCAACTCCATTCTATATTTTCAAACAAAAATCCTTATTTTGTTTCCCCCAAATCTTGAAGCTGACCAGAAACACAGGACTGAATTGGCCACTGCACAATTTGGACTCTTTTCATGATTTCTGGCTACTTGCTCTTCCCAGTAGTTTACACTGACATGTCAGATTTGCTACAGTAGTCAGGCAACATACCCATTCTTCCTTACTCCTACTTTGAGACTTACACACCTAAATTTGAAGATACTTTGGGGATTATGTATAAAGAGAGTACTGGGCATTAAAAGAACACCAACAAAGCTCTTCCAAGACCGTAACACTGGCCCTGACTGTGACAGAAATAAGCTGAGTGATCACCGGACATGAGTTTCCTCATAAAATAGGAGGTTGGCTTCAGTGCACAATCAAGTCCCTCTCAACTCAACTTATCATTCTAGATATTAGATTATTCTTTAAAGAGGCCATCTGGGTTCTAGTTTCAATCCACTGGTCCTCATTCTAGGTAAAGTCATCAACATAGGACTTTGTGATGCCTGGTTCTATCATTAACCTTCTATCCTTTGTTACCTGTACCTTAAAACTTTAAGGTTTTGACCGTCATTATTGGGATAGGGGTAAATTCTTCACTTTTGGCATTGTTTAACAGTTCTCCCAGAAATGCCCTTGCTACCTGAAGGATCATCCAACATGGATTTGAAATTGTCCACTTACAAAGCCTGTCAGAGTTGTCTTCGCACCCATATACAAGCCCTCAGGGTCTGCACTCAGGGGCACCTAGATTTAGCATGGACTTCACTGCCCTCCATCTCAGAAAGGCACTGGGGATCCTTCTGGATATTATGTAGGTTTCTTTCAGTTTCAGAATTTCTGTTTCCAAGTTCTACAAGAAAGAGATATTTTTGAATTTTTATTTGTGGAATATATCCTGCTTATGCCAGCAGATGCATCAAAGATACCACAACTAAAATAGGATTTTTATAGGAAAACAGAATCTAGGCCTTAATTGCTGACATCATATATACTCCCTCAGAAAACTAGCTATTCAGACAACTCTAGCATAGTTTACCCCCTACCCCTCATTATTATTAAGGACATATGTACAGAAACAGGACTGTGCCTTGTCAAACTTCTTCCATGCCAGGCACTCATGCCCCAACTGATGTTATAACCATCCCTTTTTTACATCACAATTGGTTATTGTGCAAATGACAATGTTCTCCCAGGAACAGATTGTAACTTTAGTTGGAATAAGAACAAGCATCAGAAGCCTGTGAACTCCCAGCAAGCCAACACTGGGACCTCACCACAAATGCCCTCAATGAGACACAAGGGAAGAAATAAAAAACACAAAGAGAAGTGAAACTAACAGAATATAAGTTGAGTTAAAACTATTTTAAAAGAAATTTGGAGCCAAGTTTTCTAAGATATGTCTGCTAATTCACATTGTGTACATATATTTTCCAAATTTTCATTCTCAATACAGAATCTATAAGGCAGATCCTCATAGCCTCAGCCTAAATTTTGAGGTTTATTTCTCCACTTTTCCTGTACATACAACAAGACAACTTACTACTTTTTGCTCCTAAATACATTTCTGCACCACTACTTATATTAATCTCACCACCTGGAATGCCTATTCTTGGCCATATGTAAACTCCATGCATTCTTTAGGGTCTTTCTCAAATATCACCCTCCTCACCATGTCTCAAAATGTAAAGGAAGAACAATGAGCAAGCCATGAGGAGATCAGATTAGATGTTGCAGATGAACAGAGCCTGGTAATTTTTGTGGTGGTTTTAATTTTGGAAGCAGACACAGAGGGCTGCAGAATGGACCTACCAGTAAAAGAGACTTGATGGGCCTATCAGAGAATTTACAAGAACTCTGTTGTTGCTCCTTGACGGTAATTTAGTTGACCACTTCCTAAAACACATTTTATAGTATATGTCCAAAATCACATACTTCTCTTAATCAGCCAGTGTGATGATCTTTGCATAGGTACCTGGGAAGGAAGCTACGACTAATGCAAAGCACAAATAAAGACAAATAAAAATTAATGAAAACTACGAACAAAAAGAGCTCAACTGGAAGAACTATATTTATCGACACTTTCTATGTTCAGGCAGTTTGTTAAGCACTTTGCACAATACCTAGCACATTCAGCCTTTATTAAAAATGAAAACAAATAAAAAATTGTAGGTTTCCTTCAATTTCAGATTTCCTTCAACTTCATCTCTATGAGATGAGCAGCAGTATCTTGATTTTACAGTTGAGGAAGGAGGTTTAGGAACTTGCCCACATTTCCAGTTAGTATTTGAAATCCCAGGTCAGTTCAATCCCAGACCCTAAATTCTTAGCTCCTCCTCAAAGACTTCTCCATCACTTTCCAGAAACAGGCCAGCTATTGTTTCTTAACCACTACACATGCAAGTGTAGCTGAAAATTCATGAACTCGAAAGTCAGCCATGAGGGAACAATGGTTTAGAAACACTGGTCCAGCAGATAACAGCTCTAAAGACAGTTGGGAGCCTTCAAGTTCCTTCCTCGTCTCCTCCTATGTTTCCTGTGAAGCCTTCGGCCAAACATTTAATTCTCCCCTTCAAAAGCTGCATGTTCTCCACCCATTGCCTGAATCTTTCATGAAGAATGGTTACTCTTCTATACTTCCTCTGCAAGCCTTTCCACTTTTCCAGGCACAATTCCTTCTGAATTCATCTGAAACATCCCCTTTTAGCATTAGCCATTCACAGTACTTCATTTCCTCCCACTAGCCTGGGAGCTCTTCAAAAGCTAAGTATTCTGTCTTATGCATTGCAGTGCATCGATGCTCTGCAACATGGACTGAATATGTTAAAAGATGGATGTTTTACATACGTATAAACATATATTTGTTCAGAGCTTTGAGTATCAGAAAAAGTAGCTATCCAAATCCAATGCACAATTTTTAGAAACTTGTAACCTGTGTTTAATAGGTTTTTTTTAATATACCTTCAAAAAAATGAGATAAATTCAAGTATCTCTACCCTTCTATTTGAGAGACATGGTTCTCACCACTCTCATGGGAGACATAATCAGAAATGAAGGACAGGGAAGTAGTTGAATAAATACTGAATTGAATTGTATGTAATTGAACTGAATTAAACTGAAAGGCAGTCTTAGCTTTCACTGATGGAGATCATGGAGCTATTTGGGTGGAACATTGACCCAGAGGAGAGAAAAGGACTGTGGGATCAAGAGCTTTGGGTTAGGACTTCTCAACCCTGGCTGCACATTACAATCACCTAGGGAGCTCTAAAAATTTTTGGATGCATGTTTCCCACCCTTAGGGCATCTAATTTAATGGAATGGAAGTGGGGCCTTGGCATCAGTATTTTTTAAAGCTCCCTAGATGTTTTTAATGTGCAACCAGCCATGAGAAGACTCCTCTGGAGAAAAGGTTACTCTAGCATGTCTGTGCATTTCTGTGGCTGGGGGGCCAAAAATAGAGATTTAGTCTCTGGTACTGGGTCCTTTTGCATCTCATTTCTGACTCTGTAAGCCAAGATTTTACACCTTCCCACAATTTGCACAGCAGGAGAGCTTGCCTGCAGCCTGTACCTCCAGAACGGGTGTGATGGGAGGCAGGGAGGGAGGGCCACTTGCATTTATAAGCAAAGCAGACACATTTGGTGCTACACAAAGGGGCACGGCCAAAACTCTGCCTTTGGACTGGGATTCCATTCCTATCTAGCAGCTCTGTTCTACTTTGGTTGTATATGGTTGATAGCAGGTAAAGATCCAAAGAAAACACTTGGGAAATATTGTGATACAGCCACAGCTGTGCCTCCTTAGGAAAAAAAAACTGCCTGAGGCTTCCCCTCCTCTGTAAGGCTTCTTCAACACTTTGTTTTCCTGTTTGGAAACAATGAAACCGAAAACTTTCAAGCTGCTTTGCTACAATTACACAATCTTTCCCCCCTCCTTCTCATCCACAGCTGGCAAAAACCAGCAGCCCCTAATCTTCCAGACAGAGCCACTGGACATTCCCCAAAAGGCCACTATCCCCCTAAAGCTGCCTCTTAGCAGGAAACTCAAAAACCACTTGGCTTCTCCACCTAAGTGCTGTGTTTTTCTGCTGCATTTCCAAAGGCTTGTGGAGACTTCGTGTTTGTCTTCCCCTTTTCTGGCTTCAGGTTCTCCGAACAGTTGGAGTTTGCTGATTTCATACACATTTGCTCCTATTTAAAATAACTTTGCATATAGCAGCATTTTGTACTGCTTAATAGAAATCCAGACAATTTAAGAAAAAAGCCCTTTTAACAATCTTTTCCCATAAAGGACAAAGCAAATTAAAATGGAGCCATACAAATTCATCTGAGAAACAAATATTGCAGCCATATTTCTGAATGTTACTAAATTTTATTTATGTCAGCCTTCTGTTATTCAGTTACTAAACAAATGTGAGGTTTTTTTCTGCTAAATTTTCTCATACAGACACTTCACCTTTGCTAACTTCTTCCATTTTTTATGATTAAGTTTATGTATTTACCTTTCAGAACTGCCAGAAGCCCACACCATCACCAATACAGAAAACAAATCAAGGGGTGAAAATCAAGAAAGTAATGGCAAAGGAGTCTCCCTGTCACCCTGTCAGTCAGTCTTCTCCAGAGCCAAGATTAGCCAAGGAGAGTGAGGCGATGAAGAAGTGCCATCCAGAGGCAAAAGGAAAATCAAGAACTGTCTTCATTTAAAATTTTGACACTTTGTTCTTCATGCAATGCTTGGATTAATATTGACTTTTCAAGATACTGCAATCAAATATTATTTATCTTGATTTCTGAGTGTTTTGGTGCCCCCTCAAGTTCTGTGCCTGGGTCTCAGTTCTGGTCCTCTCCAAAGGACTAGGAATAGTCACACAAGCTGACAAAGCCGAGTTCAAAGAGCGGATGTAATCAGACTCTTTACATTGGGTTTGAAAACCCTGAATCTGGGTATTCCTGTTTTGGCAATGGACTTGGCCCAAATAAGAGGGTTAGTGTGACTAATGTCTGATATCTCAGGGGTCCTTGAAAACCCTAGTTGAGTCTGCAGATTGTGGCTAAAAGTAAAGCAAGGGCGCATGACGTAGGAGGTGCCATCCAAATAAAACTAGAGCTACAATCCAGAGTGTGTGCACCCACCCCTCCCTTGGGGAGAAAACTCATTTAATTCAGTTCAACAAGATATTGGCTGAGCCAATCCCATGGCTTAGACACTGTGCTAGGTGCTAGTTACAACTAAATAAGAGAGCTTCAACCCTGCTCCTGTAGAGTTCAATCTCGTGAAAAATTCAAAACAGGTTTAAAAACCTAAAAAGTAGTGATATCAGTGCTGTAATAAAAGTAGTAAAAGACAAACCTCAGTACAGAGGTAAAGGTTCCTGTTCTTGAGGTGTTCCAAGTGATGGCATAGAAGAAAGGAATTAGTACATGTGAGACCCCTCTATTCATGCGTAAATTGAGATTTATGAGACTCTGAAAGTGCATATGTGTGTGTGACTAAGACCTCCTGCAAAGCACAACTTGAAAACATACCTCAGAATGTTTGCGCTATGCATGTACTGCCTGCCATCTCCACACCCCTGTCAGTAGGACATGTGCTTTGAGTTGTTTTAACAGTAGTAATTATGGCTCACACTCAGCTAACTACACTCTCCAGTCTGGTTCCATTGGTGACCAATGACACACATTTGTTTAACAGCTGGACAAGGGCAAGGGTGCCAAGTCTTGGAATATGAAATTTTCCCTCTATTTAAAGTTAAATCATATTAAAATTGGACGTTCGTCCTTGACTTCATAATCAACGGTATGGTGTGGCTGTTAATACCATCCCTAGTTACTTTAATCTGAAGACTTTGAAGCAGTTTATTTAAGATTCACTATTGGGGTAATAAGTTGAAAATAGTTTGGGAAAGATGGAAGAGAAGATGCCTGAGGGAATATCCTTTATGTAAATCCCACCTTTGTACATGGAATATTACGTTACCAGGGCTTTATGGATTTAAAAGACTGAGTTCATTGATATAAACCTCTTTAACCTACAAGTAAAGTAAAATGTCTCAGTCTTGATATACCTCCACAGTTTGTCTTCACAGAGTGAAACCTAGGTCACTTATTTCTTGAACTCCATTGACATCGAGGTAGAGAGTTCTGTCGGGGGAACAACTGTTCCCATTCCTGATGTTCTTTCTAGATGGAGGGCAGTCATTGGCATGATGCTCCTGGCTCATCTCCATCCCCTCAGGGCCTCCCCCCTGACTGGTGAGTTTGGAATAAGCATGAAGACCTCTGTCATCTTCTCTTGAGAGCAAGCTGTCAAGAGGGAACACATGTCCTTTGCTCCTCTACAGTGAGGCCAGTGCCCCAGGCCAGTTGAAAGGATAAGCCTGGCTCCTGCTGGGTTTTCCATGTGGAAAGCATTGACACATGCCCCAGTCTTCACTCTGTTTCATCAGACATAAAAAGTGATATTGTGGTCGCCATTTCCCTTGGTCTTCTCTATCAGTTGGTTCAGATCTTGAGCACAGGTGTTCTATTTATTGCCCCTATGTCCCCATGCCCCAACAATTCTCACTTAGTGTCTCATTGTTTAGCCTAAATCAACCTGATAACCAAGTCTAGCAATGTCACAATGAAATGCTAGACCTGGAAGGAACCTACCTCCAAAGGCCACTGAAATCAATCTCTTGCCTTTCAATGCAATAAGGTAACATGCAACAGAACTAACTGGGCATTTAACATGTCTTCCTTTGCTCCAAAATTGTTTAGCATTCACTATGCCTTGTACACCTTTCTATAGCCAATAAATAGGTATGATATTTAGCACCATTTTACAGATGAGGAGTGTTTGAAATTGACCCAGTTATATATCTAGTGGTGGAATCAAACTTTAAAATTTGGTCTGTTTAAATCCAGAGGCCCCAGGATTAACCTAGATGATAGTCCTTACCATCCTATCAGATGGATATGGATGACTACATTCTGCTTGAAGATCGAAGATAACAGTTGATCCAAGGAGCATTAGGAAGCAAAGTTCACAACACTGTATTTGAAGACACAAGAGTGATTAGATTCACTTAAAGTCTTGCCTAGCCTGTGCATGACACCAGATTCCTGAAATTTGTCATTACAAAGCATTGCTCCATCAGTTAATGGACGAAAAACACAAGCTCTGCTGGGCAGACTGACTGGGAAAATGTGGTACTTCTATCAGAAGTTTGTAGTTTTAAGATTCCCTTGTGTTTTAGTGGCACCAACACACAAAGGGAATTAAGCCATTTTGATCTCCAATAATGAGAAACATGGCTGATGTTCAGACCTGAAACTATTTAATGCAAGTTAATCCTTGAAACAAATCTGGAATGAAATGAGGGAAAAAAAAAATCTTATTATGGTAGACATCAACCAATGGGTTGCATTTCTTTCTTCTCAATTAGAAATGGCAGAGGGGTTTTAATTATTTTTCCTTAGCAAGCACATCAAAACATATCTACACAAAAACACAGCAAATATGCTACAAACTTATTTAAGCCAAAGAGCTCGTCAACACTGTTTGCAATTATGAAATCATTTGGGGATACGGTTTTTTTTTTTTTGGAAAGAATTGTTTTTCTCTTAGATGCAAACCACATCACAGTCCATCAGACATAAATCTTTTATTGTATCTTCAAGAGCAAAAATGGAAATTGTGCAACAAAGACACCAAGATAAATGCAACTCACTCCCCAGAATCATTGGGATGATCTCCTTAGTTAGGGGAGATAACAGGGAATGTCATGGTTTCAAAAATGCTCTTTTGGGGGAAAATATTGTTGAAATTAAATATTGCAGAAGGAGTTCCAGAGATAAATTATTGGGAACTTTAGTCCCCCAATTCTGTAAGTTATCATGTAAAGAAAACTTCATAGACAGGGACCTCTTTGTCACTTGGTGAGCAATGCAGGACATGGTAGAGAAGGAATAGAATAATATAATGTACTTGCTGAGAGCACAGCTCCAGGAGTCAAATTGCCCATGTCTTGATTCTGGTTCTGCTACTTTACAGCTATATAACCTAGCTATGCCTCAGTTTCTTTTTCTTTTTTTTTTATGGAAGTACAGTGATATACAACATTATATTGGTTTCAAGTATACAACATAATGATTCAACAGTTGTACACTTTATCAAATGCTCACCCTGACTGGTGTAATTACTATCTATCAGCATAGAAAGATGTTATGAACTACTTTCTCCAGGCTGCACTTCCATCCCCATGACTGATTTATATTATGACTGAGATTTTGTGCCTCTTTATCCCCTTCACCTATTTCACTGAGCTACCCCAAACCCTCCCCTATGGTATCCACCAGTCACATCACAGTGTCTGTGAGTCTACTGCTATTTTCTTCATTTTGTTTTGTTTTTAGATTCCACATGTAAGTGAAAGCATATGGTATTTGTTTTTCTCTGCTTATTTCACTTAACATAATATCCTCTAGGTCCATCCATGTTACTGAAAATGGCAGAATTTCTTTCTTTTTTATAGATGAATAATATTCTATTGTGTATATGTATCACATCTTCTTTATCCATTCATCTATTGATGGATACTTTGGTTGCTTCCATATCTTTGGTAATATAAATAAGCAGCCATAAGCATAGGGGCACACATATCTTTTCAAATAAGGTATTTTGTTTTCTTCAGGTAAATTCCTAGAAGTAAAATTACTGGATTGTATGGTATTTCTGTTTTAAGTTTTTTGAACCTCCATACTGCTTTCCTTAGTGGCTACACCAATTTACATTCCTACCAACAGTGTAGGAAGATTCCTTTTTCTCCACATCCTCACCAACACTTGTTATTTCTTGTCTTTTGGATAGTGGCCATTCTGACTGGTGTGAGGCAATACCTCAATGTGGTTTTCATTTGCTCTTCCCTGATGGTTAGTGATGTGGAGCATCTTTTCATGTGCCTAATGGCCATCTATATGCGTTCTGTGGAAAAATGTCTACTCAGGTCCTCCACCTTTTTTTTGATCAAATTATTTGTTTTTCTGATGTTGAGATGTATAAGTTTTTTATATATTTTGGATGTTAACCCCTTACCAGATAAATCATTTACGAATGTATTTTCTCATACCGTAGGCTGCCTTTTTGTTCTGTTGATGGTGTCCTTTGCTGTACAGAAGCTGTTTAGTTTGATGTAGTCCCACTTGTCCATTTATTACTATAGTTTCCCTTGCCTGAGGAGACATGTCCTGAAAAAAATTACTCATGTTTATGTTTAAGAGATTTTTTTACTATGTTTTCTTCTAAGAGTTTTATGGTTTCATGTCTTATATCTAGGCCTTTAATCCATTTCGAGTTTACTTTTGTGTATGGAGTTAGGCAGTAATCCAGTTTCATTCTCTTGCATGTAGCTGCCCAGTTTTACCAACACCATTTATTATTAAAGAGACTGTCTTTTCCCCATTGTACAATCATGGTTCCTTTGTCATATATTAATTGACCATATATTTGTGGGTTTATTTCTGCCTCAATCTTTATTTAAAACTTGGGATAAGAATAGGACTACTTTATATGTTTGCTGTGAAGATTAAGTGACATAATAAATATACAGCATGTAATAGTGCTCTACAGATATTTATTATTGTTATTATTATTATCATCCTAATTATTATACCAGTTTTCAGGAGAAATACATGATATAATGTTAGACTTATATCATAGTCTAGAAGTGGCACAAGGTCAGGCCAAGGAGTCAGAAACGGTAGTTTACAGATCCAAAACCCAGAGTCAGAAAACCAAAAATAAGGATAAAATGAGCTAGAAACCCAAAGGGCAATATAAGCAGTGAAAAAAAAATCCAGGCTAACAACCTTAGGTCTGGTGCCAATAGTTCAATTGCTATTTTTCTGGTTCAACTTAATCACATCAGAAATGCCTCACCAAATCAGACATTCTTCCTTTGTCATCTTCATCTAATCAATTATCTGCCCTTTACCTTATTCTGGATCCAGAAATCCATATCTTAAGTGAGTACAGAGAACAGAGACCCAACCATAGCAGACTGGAATTCAGCACCAAGTTCCCAGTTTCTGAGAGGTGTGGGGAGTGGATGGTTATAAGACAAGAGACAACATTGGGATAAACCGCAAGTATTTTTTCATAAGGATGAAATAAAAGCCCAGAATCTGGAAGGTAGCCCCTGATGACCCCATAGTAGGGTTACTTTCATGCTGACAGTCTAAGGATTCTTATATTTCCCTTACCACCATACTTCTTCAGATGATCATCTTCCCCGGGATTGTTATTTTAAAAAGTCAATTCTGGGTTCTATATGAATCAGAATCCATAGGAGAGGTCTAGGAATCTGCAAAATGTTCCCCAGGGAATTCTTATGCACACTGAACTTTGACAACAATTATACTAGAGGCTGGGCTGGCCTAGGGCACAGGTCTCAACTGTGGCAACAGGAGATAGAGAAGGACAAGGAGAGAGTTCATCACTGTTTGCATCATCCTCTCCCAACGTAACCTTCATTAGATCTAAAAGTTGTAACCATTCACCATCCACTAAAGGCTGTCAGGAATTCTGAGGGTCAGAAAATAACTTGGTGACATAATTTTGCTTCCCTCACTTATAATGAAAATTTCAATGTGGTGGTGAGTTAGAACCAACTGGGTGCCCATCTAGCTCTGAAAGCTTGCTGCCTTTGGGGCTATGATTATCTAAGGGCTGCAGGGTAAGATTTAAAAATTGGAAGGTACAATTCCTGCACTGGTAGAGAAGCAGCAGAGTCAGAAAACTAATGCAAACACAGTAAGCACTCAGTGGGCATGTGCTGAATGGGAGTGAGTCAGCGCTGTCTGTAAGAACTTGAAAGGTCTGCAAGTGGAATAAGAAAAAGTCAAATGAACTAACATTTTTTGAGCACTTATATACCAAACTAGGCATGGATACCAGACAGGACTCATTTACTCTGTTACCTCCATGTGTTTGGTCCTCTCCTGAAGATAACTGCCACACATGCAGTCTTTGGTAAAGGACACCCATGTCATACTCTTAAAATGGGATATTCTACCATGTGACACTTGGCCCTTGGGCACAACAGAGCACCTGACACAAGGATAGACAAACCACTTTTTGCCCAATGGCCTATGAGGTCACTTGTTTCAAAAGCTTTATCCTTAAAGTAGCAATTAACCAAACTTGGGAATTTGTGCTAGAGATGTGAGACTCTTCTTTAATCCTTATTTTGAGCCTGTACCATTAGAGATTCTCTTCCTCATTTCAATAATGAGCAAACTGGAACTGAGCAAGGATATAAGCAATACTGCAAGTTAGCAGAATATGAACCCAGAGCTTTGTGATGCCAAAGTTTGTGCTCATAAAAAAAGACTGACCTACAATTTCTAAAATGGTACAAAAAAGAAAATCAATAAAAAGAAAGAATTCTCTAACAACTGGAGCGGTGCCAAAGTGAGCCACTGCAGGAGTAGTGGAAGTTTCTACACAAAGGTTGAATAACTTCTTCTTGCAGGGACCAATCTGGGAAGGAAAAGCTGGACATGATGGCTTTTATAATCTCTTCCAACCTTAGATATTATAATTTATTGGCAAACAGCTGGGCACCACATTAAGTTAATTCCTTTCTTGTCTTGGCAAAATAAAACGTATTCTTGCAAAAACTTCTATTGGCAGTGTAGATGCCTTGTAAAAGTAAAAAGAAGCTGGGAAAACTATTTTCTCCTCAGGATTTTCAGAGATGGCTTATGGTAGAGCAGGATTATAGGGATATGCAAAGTACAGCACAGTGCTTAAAAACGCCGGTAAAAGTAGGTTTGTTATCTTGGCTCTGTCACTTATGAGTTATATGACCTTGGGCATGTTGTTTAACCTTTAAAAAATGCATTTTCCTCATTTGAAAACCTACAGCACAAGGTTGTTACAAGAATAAAATAATGCATGTAAAGTACTTAACACAAAGGATATATAGAAATGTCAATAAATGGTAACCATGAGCTAATACACAGTAAAGTTGGTTGACGGAACATGCATGTATTTTTGAGCTGCTGTGTTACCCTGGTACTTGAATAGAGACAGTTTATGAAAACTCCTAATAAAGAAAATGAATGAAATAGAGTCTAATATGTAAAGAAGAAAAACAATACTTTTTAAAGCTTACATTGTTTTTTGCAGGACACAGAGCTAAGGCTTTGGATTCCAACAAACCCAGTTTTTCTTCCCTATTCAGTATCAGTAAGATCTTAAATAAAGGATTCTACCTCCTTGCACTTCAGTCACCTAACCTGTAAAGTTAGGTGTACTGTAAAGGGAATACATACTTAGAATGCTTTTGGCTGCAAGTAACTGAATGCCTGACTACAGCTGTCTCAAGTAATTGTGGCTTGTTTTCTAATATATCACACAGTTCAGAGACAGTCAGTTCTGCAGTTGATTCTGCAGCTTAACTAGTCAGAAACTGAGTTGATATCTCTACAGTTTGTCTCAGCTCCCCCTTCATATTCTCAAGATGGCTACAATGGAATTATATTCTCACACAAAAATGTCCGGAGCTGGAAGGAGCTGGGAAGCACCTCCCCTTATGCAGTCTGCCTACTTACCAAGGGGAAAATCTTAGCCAGAAGCCTGCAGCAGTTGTCCCCCGATACCAGTAGCCAGAAGTGGGTCACATGTCCACCTCTAAACCTATCACTGGTAAAGAGGCATGATAGTATGGCTGAATCACTGTCCCTCTCCATGGCTAGGAAAGGGGTCTACACCACCACACATACAAACAAACTTGTTTTGTTAGTAAAGAGTGGAGAGAGCAGGTTGACAAACAGTGGTAACTCACTGCTCCTTATATCTGCCAAGCATGTTGAAGCCTTGACTGATACTACAATACACCCAGCACATGATAAACACTCAGTCGATATTTGTTCCTCCTTAGTAACTGGAAGATCTTAAAACCATAATTCTCTCAGGTTAGACTATCTCAAAACAGGAAGCACTGATTTACATAGATGTATTAGGAACTGCTGTTTAATGTACAAAAAAATGTCTTTTCTTTAAAAAGTTTCAACATCATATTCATGTAAACATTGGGTATCCATTTAAGCTGTATTTCAATGAATGTAAATTAAACAAAATACATATACCAATTTTTGAACACCCCCTGCAGCATCCAATGCACCCCTATTAATATATCATCATAATCTTCATTATCATTTATTGAAGGTTCACTGATATCTACACAAATCATGTATGAGGGTGGGAATGAAGTATCATACATAATCACTCAGTTCAAGTTTATAGGACAAAATTGAATATAGGTATTGGTATGAACATTAGGTTGGCTAAAAACAGAGTTTTGAGACAACTGTCATTGTACATTTATCCCTGGTGACCCTTGACATAGTGCTTAAATACTGCACGCCTTTCCAAGCATCCATGCCTTGTGTGGTTTACTCTACCCTTTAGGAAGCTTGTCCCGCCTTGTGAAATACAACATTTCTTTCTCCCCTGCCCAGACTTTTGGGTCTCCCCCCAGGGAATTATTTCCTCACTTGGTCTCCCAAAGCTACACATCTTTCATCCTACTTAACATTGTAATTATTCACTCACGTGTCCCTTTCTCTCACTAGACTAAGAGCTCCTGGGGATAAGGTACTGTGTCACATTCAAACTGATAGCTGCAGGGCCTAGTACATTGTTCAGTATATATTACAGTAGTAGAGGCAATAAATTTTTACTGAATGAATGAGTTCTGTATTTTGAGTGCCCACTATGTGCCATGCACTTTAAGAGAAACTTGAGATACACCATCTTATTGAGTCTTCCAACAATCTTATGAATGAAGAAAATGAATCTCAGAGAGATTAATTTACCTAAGATGACAAGTTTATATTTGGTCAACACAAATATCCAGGTCATTAGGAAATTATACTCTATAACAAAGTAGAAATAATTCCCAAGGCCACAATGCAACTTGAGCACACATTCCTCCTACAGAACAGTCATCTTTAAGTGGACCTCCAGACACAGCATCAGACTCACCTGGGAACTTGTTAGAAATGCAAATTCTCAGGCTCTACTCCCAACCTACTGCATCAGAAACTCTGTGGAAGAGGCCCAGCAATCTGTTTTACAACCCCTCTAGGTGATTCTAGGACACACTAAACTTTATTTAAGAACCATCATGCAGACCACCCAAATGTCCTCTGTTCTGTGCTTAGAAGCAACCTGGGGGTGACTGATTTGATTTGACAGGTCCATGATATTGGAAAGGAGTAGCATGGCTAGTGTTCAGGAGAAATCTGCTTACTAGAAAACTATATCTCACTCCTTAAACACTTGGCATTTTTATTAAGGTGGGACAAATTCCAAGAGCCTGACAACCAAAATGTACTGACAAGCCTCCTTCTAGGCCTCCTAAACCTCCTGACGCCGCCTCTCTCAGTTCAGCCTCTTAGCCCTGAGATCTTCTCTACTGAAATGGAAATAAGAAAAATAATCATCTAAGAGAGCAGATGTAAAGACTAAAAGATCTATATGTCACTACTACTGCCACCATTCACACGTACACCATCCCCCAGAAGTTTTATAACACTTTGACCAATAAGAGCCAAAACTAACTGTATCCCTTACACCTGTTTCCAAACTCACAGCACACAATTAATGTAATGCGAAAGAATTCAGCTTAACTGAAGCATGCCTATGATCTAACACTGAACTACACTTAAATTATTCATAAATGACTCTTTCTCCCCTAGATTAGAATGAGATCTATTTAGAGCTTTTCTTCCAAGTGAAAGTCTAAACTGTGCATAGGCACATGAGCGTATTTGACAAGATGCTATCTCAATAAAAAAACAAGTCCTTCCTAATACAACTAATAAAGACAAATAGTCTCAGGATCATCACAGTAATAAATAATTAGTAACTTCTTTGTATGCCATTTTCACTAACAAGAAGGAAATGGAAGAGAGGCAGAGGATGTTTAAAAACACTATTTTAGCTGAATCTGTTACATCACATTGGTTTACTTTCCTTTGAACTGTGTTTTAATCAAAGCACATTGATTTCCACTTCATGAAAATGTTTCATTTCAAGCCACTGGAGTTTTATGAGTTTTTCTACCACATTTTTACTGGAGCCTTAAAAATCTTATGAAATTCTGGAATGTCTAGACCATAAAAACCTGTCATTTGAACATTTTCTATGGAGATGTTTCTCCCCTATGTAGATTCACGCTTTGCAAAGATCTGTAGATGAAAGAACAAACAAAAACAATTTTAAAAATCCCTTTAAGATATGTCCCATGGTACCTGAGTTAAAAGATTACCTTTTCAGTTGGCTGGAATTTCACCTGTCACAAACCCTTTACAGAACTATCTGTAAAACCAAAGCCATTCAAAATAATCATGATTTTAAGTCTATTCCCTTACCCTGTTTGCCTCCCACATTAATCCTGTTAAAGACACATTGTATCAAATGTACCTCTTATAAGAATTCTAAAGCCAATGACAAAGTATTATCAAGAATGAACATTCATGACTGTTATTAAAAGAGATGAGCATGCCCATAACTGAGAAACAGCTTCCAAGATTGCTGAAAAGCCCTCAAAATACAAACAAATATTGCAACAAGGAATAAGTGCTACACAACTTCAATAAAATAGTACCAAGTTCCTGACTGCTACTCAATGAATCAGTCTTCCATGAAGTTTATCAACGTAGCCTCAAAGTAAACAGAAGCAAATTGGCATTATTTTCTTAACACACTGAGGACTGCTAATCATGCATGAAAGTTCCTGTAGTTCCTGTATCATGATTCCTAAATCTACTTGTGTCAAAGCCTTCACTTACCTGCGTAAACAGTTTCAATGCATGGGGAAGAACACTGAGGGAGGAATCCAAATAATTATTTCATGCAAATTTTATGAAGTCTACATAAAACCATTTTTCTATCCGAAATTTGAGGAGAAAGGTGCTCAACTGCTTATACCTCCTTCAGATGGTTGGTGTCTAGATTGATATTTAGGAAAGGCTTTTATATAAGGAATTGAGTCTCTTCCTGGAAAAAAGGGTATAACTGAGACCCTACCACTGAGCAGCAATCAGGTAGTATTTACAGCAGCTAAGAGTGGACCAGAATAACCAGGTTAGGATATCTCAAAAGTTCTTTTAGTACCTAAATAAATCACCTTACACGTGGGACACTTGTGAGGCCCCACTCTGGGAGTGGGTATGAAATGCCTGAAAAGATATACGTTAATTGAGTTATCTCTGAACCAGAATATACATTAGTACCATGTAATTTTCAGAGCCATGCTCATTCCACTAAGGATGTTGCCCACCTATTTGGAATCAGAAGACATAACGTGGTTTGTTTTCCCTCACTTAGCTTGCTCTGTGACTTCACAGCATTGGCCCCTTCTCTGAGCTTGGTCTCTTCACTGTGGTATATCAAATGAGAAAAACAAGTGCAGAAAAGTTATGAAAATTGCTCAAGACCTAGGAAGTCACCGACTGCAGTTCCTCTGATCTCTACTATATCGAAACAAAAGGAAGGCAGAGGAGAAACTAACAAATGCTTAATCTTAAGACCTGAGAGGCAAGGCTACAATTTTTGAAGAAGACAACAGTATGTCTACATAGCACCATATGCAAAGTAAGCCTAAAACGAATGTTACATTTTTATCTGAGAAGCAGTCTCAGATAAATGGGTCATCTTGATTTCACAGTTCTCCATAAGATTCATCTATTTTACTATTCATCTATAAATAGTCTAACTCTAGAAAAAGCATTTTGGTGTATCAGGAAAAATATATATTCTGGAGTTAGAAGATTAAGCCTGACATTACTACTCTGCCATTTACTAATCATCTCTTGCTCAATGCCATTTCCCAGTCTGTTAAACAGAGATAATAATATTGTAGACAAAAGCACTTGAAAACTATATCTTCTATATAAGTGTTTGAGGGTATTATTAATAATGATAAACACTAATAAAATATATGGAGCAATGATATAATAATAGTCTCTTTTAATATATATTTACCTGTCATCAAAGCACATATAAAATTACATTAGCTCAAATGAAAAGGAAAAAGAAAGGAAACATGTATGAACCAGAAAAGGTCCAAATTATAAAGCACATTTAGAAAAATTAACTTATTATTTTAAATACTACTTTAAGCCTAGAAACTGCAGAAGAATTGCTGTTACTCAATTTTCAAAGAATCAAAATGAATAAAATGCTTGCTATTCATCTAGGTGATGGTTACATGAGTATCTACACATGTCAAAATTCATCAAGTTGTAAACTAAGATTTGTGTATTTTGTTGTATGTATCTCAATATAATAATTTTTTAAATAGTTTAAAAATTAAAATTTTTGTGAAATTAATAAAGTTCTACTGAACATTTTAAAATGTACTTATGGCTGCCCAAAATGCATAAAATAATCCTAAAATGGATATTTGGGCATAGAGGAAAGAAAGCACTTTGGTGGAGTCAAGTAAATAAAACATCATCTATACAGTATTGAACTAGGTTATGAAAAATACAGAAAATAAGTTATTAAAGCAGCTTCTCCAACTGTGCAATAAGCCTTTCTGTAATGTATGACTTGTCATTACGAACCCTAAGAAAGGTATGTCCAAGGCTGGTGTCAGAAAGGAACAAATACTCCACTGAGAATTAATATATATATATATATATATATATATACGGTTAAGGTGAGGGCACAATAGCAGGGCAGCAGGAGGCAGGAGTGGACAATACAAAATTGGAAAAGGAATGTTGAATTTCAGTCCATAACTGGTATTTTTTTTTAATCTAGACTAATGTGAAATAATTAGAAATATATATTGATCCCTGCCACCCCCACCCCCACCTCTGGTTCCGGATACAGAGTCCTTAAAACCCTTGTAAACAGGGGTGCTAGGGGAATCTCCTGTTCTAACATTCAATCTTTGGCCCCAGTTCATAACGCAGAGCTCCTCAATCGCTTGCAATTTCCTGGCTGATTGCTATGTCTTTTGTTCTAAGGAGACGACTCTGGCTGGGCTCCTGAGCGGTTCCTGGGTGGGGGCTGGCCACCAGAAAGAACAAGCCATGATCAGAAACTGGGAATTTTCAGCCCTACCCCCCATTCTCCACAGAGGGGAGAGGAGCTGATAATAGAGTCAATAATTGATCATGCCTATATGAAGAAGTTTCCACAAAAATCGCAAGAATATAGGGTTCCAAGAGCTTCCAGGTGAATACACACATCCAGGTACTGGGAGGATGGCACACGCCAACCCCACAGGACAGAAGCTCCTGCACTGGGGACCCTTCCAGACCTCACCCTGCGTACCTCTTCATCTGGCTGTTAATCTGTATCCTTTATCATAGCCTTTATTAGATAATAAACCAATATGGGTAAGAAAGTGCTTCCCTGAGTGTTCTAGCAAATAATAAAATTCTGGGCACCCTCAATCTGTCACACAGCTAAGTCAGACAGAAGCTGTAGGTAACCTGGGGACCTACTAGTGGTCCCCCTTCCGCGGAGCTGTACGTGCATGTCTGTAACCACGGATGGGACCGAACCCTATACATACTGCTTTTCCTATACATATGTACCTACGATAAAGTTTACAAATTAAGCACCGTAGGATTAACAATAATAATAAAACAGAGCAAGTACAACAACATACTGTAAGAAAAGCGATGTAAATGTGGTCTCTTGCTCTCAAAACATCATTTATTGCTGTACTCACCTTTCTTGGGATGACGTGAGATGACAAAACGCAGGTGGAGAAGACAGGAGGCGGGGAAAACGACGCAAGCGTGGCCACGCAGCGACACGCAGATACTGACCTTCTGACCTTACTGACGTCAGGAGGAGCGTGTGCTTCCCATACGCGGTTGGCTGCCGGAACCGCAGAAAGCGAAACCAAACCAAAACCTCGGATTAGGAGGACTACTGAACTTTCAATTGCCGTCTGAAATGGGAGGTGGGACTGAGCCCTTAACCTGTGGGATCTGTGCTAACTTCAGTTAGTGTTGGAAATGAATTGACTTATAGGATACCCAGCCGGGCATCACGGAGAATTTAATGTGGGAAAAAGCCCTATACATCTGCTGTCAGAACGGACTCCTCATTCTTCGCCGTTATTTCACATCCCACACTGAAATTCATTTCTGCATTGAACGAAACATCAGACAAAAAAAGAGAATACTCTCTGTAGAACATTCTCAAGTCACATCTCCAGTCATAACTAAGGACATGTACCTATATGGGTTCTGGTCTTCATAGTTTCCCTCCCTAAATGTAAGACCTTCATTTTCTCACTGGCGCAAGATCAAATCATACCTTTCAGGAAGTGATATTTGAGTTCCTGGTTCTGTTTGTCCTCTGCCGAAATACAGTAGGGTATCCTCACCTAAATGGCCTTCCTCATTGTAGAGACCAAGTAGTTTAATTAGTAAATGCACAACATAATTCATATTTAGAGAAGAATAATTCATATCTACTAGATGAATATTTATACTTTAAGAAGGACAATAGTAAAGGAAACCACAGAAATCAAAAAAGCTTTCATTATATCACCAGGAAATAGTGTCACCAGAAGATAAGGGCCTGCGGTGAACTTGGTTCTCAGATAAACCTGGACTCAAAGCTCATTTCCACTACTAGCAGGCTGTGTGATCGTAAACCTCTCAAAGCCTCAGCATTCACACAAAAGCAGATTAGTAATACCCATCTCTGAGATATTACAGATAAAAACCCTTGTTATTCCAATGGCTGGTATAGAAAATATCTGTTGTTTGGTGTTAATATTTATTAATCATGTACTCTTTCTGTATGATCTCATACATGTTTTTGCAAAAAAAAGTCATAAGAAGACATTAGATGAAGTACTCCTAATGAATTGCAAAAGTGTCTTCACCATAACATTTTCGTATTTCATGAGAATAGTCAAGAGAAAAATACAGAGATTATTTTTACTTCTTAAGAAAGACTGATCATTTAATTTAATCACTACTCTCCCACCTTCCATTTTCTAAGTATCTACTTGAGCACAAGTGTTCACTATTATGCCAGAGCACTTTGATATAATTCAGATACACAATGGCATCACAGATTTCTCAAACCTTAAGACGTATGGTATACTGCCTGTCCATAAAATAAGGCAGGAAAATATTGCATCCTGACATATCACATGCATTGGCTATTGGCATTTCCAGGCAAGCAGTGTCTCTTTAAATAAGTATGACGTTTATGCAGAGCTCACCAAATATGATGGTGCCAGGACTTCACCCATGTGCCTCTGAATGTCAAGATGAGACTTTTCGAATCAGTTAAGACCCAAACTGTATTTTCCCCCTACAGGTATTTGTCCGTAGCTGCAGGGCAGCAGAAAGGGCTTAAGTAGCTGACATTCACTAGACCAGTTAGAACCAGACAACAGGGCCTCTCATTTCCTTCAAAGTATAATTCAGAAAGTATAGAAGAAGCTTCTAAATTCCACATCCAAAAAACAAAACAAAACAACACTGTAATTGAGATCACAGCTTAGATGTTTCAAGAACACTAGTACAAGAGTTCAGGGTAAAAGAAAAGTGCTCATTCGTTTAGAAAATATTTACTGGGCATCTCTTATATACACATATACATATCAGACTCTGTCCCCCATTTGGGGAATACAGGCTTGAATGAGTCAGACAGTAAGTGCTGTCCTATTGCAGATAGCTGCTTGATGGGAACACTGGCCTTGTGAATTAGCTGATGCAAAATCAGACTGGGCCAGGGAGGCGAGTGATGGCAATGGTAAATCATGGCCTTTGGAGTCTCAAAAATCAGAGTTCAGTTCCTGGCATCCCTTTACTGTAACCTCAGCCAAGTCACTTAATGTCTCTGAGCTTGTGTTTCCTGTTTTAAAATCAGGATCCTGAGAGTGCCCACTTTATAGCACTGCCATGAGGATTAGCTGGTTCAGACTGGTAAGTGCCTGGATGACACTTAATAGGAAGCAATTCCTTCCATGCCCTTGTTCAAGCCCAAATATCCTCAACAGATAATAGAAACCTGTAAAGACAGGACATTGATGCAATAACTGGTTTGTCTCTGAAATCTTTTTAGATTAGGTACTATTTATGTTTCAATTAGCAGAGAGAACACGAGAGATGACCAGCACACTGCCTCCTTGTATCATCTTTTCAATTTTTTTAATCAATGATGCTTTAAGAAGCTTAAAGTAGAAAGAACATCACAAAGCTCTGAGATACCTGCATCTATAAGTGCGCACCAAAAAAAGAAACTGCCATCACCTTCTACCAGAGACCCACATGAAAACCTGGAGACCACTTTCTTCTCACAAACCTTCCCAGTTTTGAAAATAAAGCTCAAACACTTTGCCTCCATTCAGCTCAGCAAAGGTAATAGCTTAGACATAAAAGTGCAAACACTGCAAAGGAAAAAAAAAATCACTGATGGCTGGCTGCCAGCTCTTGGCCCATCTAGTCCTCACAAGGAAGGTTGCGTCAGAGGCTCCCAGCCTGCTGGAACCTCTACAGCTGCCTGCAACGCAAGCTCGGACCACCCATGCCGAGGTGGACCGGCGTCTGCAGAAACGTGCAAAAAATGGAGAATGCTAGAGGCCTGCATTTCCCAGCCAGAGATTCTGTCTCTAGGCTCAGCCTGGACCTTGAGAAAGTCGTGGGCAAAGAAGAAATCTAATATATGGTAAATGGCTGTACTATTAAATCATTGTCTCAGGTCAACAGCTAAAGCTCCCAGAATGGAAAAACATATTTTCAGTGGAAAATCACCCGTTTTAATGTTCATGGATCTAGTTTTCGACTCGTGTTGGGCAGTCACCCAGAGTAATTAACGTCTTACCTGTGGGTGGCTGGTAGTATTGCTTTACACCCTCTCATCATCCCAGCACCCAGTGCTTCCTGAAACGCTTCATACAAACAGACAGGAAGTGATGTTTCTAAAGATAGACTCTTTGGTCAAGGGCTCCCTGGTAGCCCCTCCATTCTACTCTCAGAGAAGTTATTTGTCTAATTTAAATGTCAGAAAACAGGCCTCCCTGCGTCACTCAAAGGCGTGCTCAAACGCAAGCCACTGTGCCAACTTATTGTAATTACAATAAGATACAATAGCGGAAGTGGGGGAAGCCTAATTAAAGAGTTGGACCTCGAATCGCTGACAAAAAGCCAAGTACGTGGCCTCCTATCAGATCTGAATGGAAACCCTGCTCTGCTGATGGATGTCCCTGGGAAACAACGGACACTTCTAGCACCCACACTACTGATACTTGGGAAGACGTAGGAGAGAAACTTGCTGCTGAGATTGAAATTGAAACTTAATCCTGGGGAAACGCACTGATCCCAATCCAGAGATTCCGATTTAATTGGTCCAAGGTACAGCCTGAGCATCAAGATTGTCTTTATTCACCAGGTGACACTAATGGGCAGCCAAGATTGAGAAACCCCACAAAAGATTCCTTCAATAACACTCACCTTTAATCGAAGCCACACCTTTAACTAGGAAGTCCGTGTATCGTGGCACAGTAGTTTATTAGATCTATCAGAGCAAAACATAGCAATAATGTACCACACTGCACTGTAAATGTTGACTTTGCCTCCCAAACTAGTCTGGAAGCTTCAGAAGGATGTTTTATCTCCAGCTCCTAAAAGAAAGCTCTAGATGTAGCAAATATAACAGAAGCATTTGCTCAATCATTGGAGAAATGCTCAGAAAATATCACATTGTCTGTATGTTTAAGCAAAAAGATTCAGACTTTTTGGAAACGTAAATTTTCTACAACCCTCTAAAGCATTTATTCTCAGATTTTTAGTGTGCAAGAGAAGCTTATTAAATATGTAAGCTTCTATGCCTCTACCAAAACCTAAAGACCCAGGAAATTTCAGTTCAGTCCAGCAGTAACTTCACATGAATTCCTCCACCACCTGATACAACCCAGGAATAAAATAACAAAACAGCACAGTCTATATATCTGAGATGAGAATGCACAAACAGCCAGCTAAGTGCAGGTAAGAAAAGTCTCCTTTCATCTAAGCTCTTGAAGCCAAAGATATATCTTGATATATATATCAAAGGTTAATGGTGCCAAGGCCATAAATTAGTTGTGCAGTTCTCTATAGTTCAACATGCAGAGAAAGCTGCTTTTACAGATTTAAGGTAAATAGTGGAGAGTTGGGTGAACTAAATATTCTGAATTCTGTGTGGGATCCTCAGTTTGTCAGAGGCAGTGTTTCTGGCTGAAAGCTGTACTTTTTACTTATTCAAGGGAATCCAGATAAGTTCCCTTCTAGAGTGCATTCATTGCAGAGCTCAAATTGAAGCTGTATTTCTTGTTACCTTAGGAAGCTCTGCAGCAGCCAAGTTTTAGGAAGACCAAGAAAGTAAGTAATCTGATGTTATCAAAAGAGACTGGGTAATACACTGTGACATAGCAGAAAAGTTCCTGCTCAAGTTCTCCTTGTGGAGCTAGAATGACCCTAGGATTTAAAAGGGTTTCTCTTCTTTAAGTCACAGGTTCAGCATATAATGATGCCACTATAAAGAATCTATGCAAATCATGGTCTAGCTACAGATTTGCTGTGTGACCTTGGGCAAGCTACTTAATGTCTCTGAATCTCAGTTTCCTCATTTTTATCAAGAGGGAAACTATTGGTTACCTCAAGGAGTTATTGTGGGTATCATATGTAATTTACTGAGTATAGAGCTTGCACACGTTAGCTGATAATAATTATTACTGTTGTTGTTGTTATTATTATTATTATTATTATTATTTCACCTTCCTCTGGTCCCAGGCAAAGGGAAGTTCTTTATGTCCATGTCCAGATACAATCCCCACGCTCACCCTACAGTTGTTTTATGTGAAGCTGTAATCTATTTTCTCTATCCTTCTTTGTACAGAGGACCACCCAGAATTAGCGCAGATGAAAGCTTTAGGTTTGCTTCTGTAACAAATAAACTCCCAAATTTTAGACTAAACACCTTAAGAGCTGAATTCTCACATAACGGTCTAAAGCTGGTGTTCCTGATTGGTGGGTAGTTTACTCAATATGTAATTAAGGGACCCGCTCCCTCCGTCAGTAACTCCCCATCCCCTAGGCCTCAAAGGATTCTGCATCCACTGGCAGACTGGGAACTGGAGAAAGAAACCCAGCTTGTGTCCTAAAAGCCCTGATCCAGGAGTGAGTCCTATCCCTGCCAGTCTCATTCCATTGATGAGAAGTGTCACACAGCCACACATGCAAGGGAAATGGAAAATAGGGTCCCTAGCTGGGCAGCTCCCTTGTAGCATGGCTCCATACAATGCAAGGAGAACACAAACTTTTGTTAGATGGTCATCCATCTCTATCAAAGAGCTGTTATCTAAATCACATAAATTAGAAAGGCCTAGAAATCTAAATTGCAAGTAAAGTTATACATTTTCTACCGGAGCATGCTCCAAATACATGCTTCAAACACCCCAGAATGATCATCCACCTAGTGCCAAATCATTGTGAGAAACTTTTGTCAGAAAATATTTTTCATGGTCCCCATTGAGCCATCTGTTGTAACACAGAATACATGTATGCACATACCTCATTAGACCCCAAACTAAATAAATGTAGCTGACTACAGTTCTCCTGTTTTCCCACTAAATGCCCATAACTCTTCAAATGTTCTTAATATGCCATGGTTTTCAGACTCTTCACCATCATGTCCTCTTCTCTCCACTGAAAGTGCATTATTCGTCATGGTCCCAAAAGTATTTGACCCCTGCCAGATGAATACAATATTCCAGACACATGACTGGATATCCCATTTGGTGTCATCTTTTCTAAATTATACTCACCAGGCTCACAGTTCTTCCTTCACCTTTGATTCCTTCCTTTTCCTACATTTTAATTTATTTGTTTATACTTCCTAAACCAACAGGTATCTTTAGCCTTAATTTGTCTGTTCCCATTGTCATTTAAATTCCTGCCAGTCACTTTCTGGCAGATCACCAAATTAGCATTCTTGCATCCAACACCCAAGAGCTGTTGAGAAAGTAAATTTACAAGGTGTTTTTATGAAGCTGATTTTAAGACATGGCAAGTAATCCCTACAAGTATTTAAAGAGCAGCTGATTGCTACATTCCCACATAATCCAACAGATTCACACATTTGTTATGCCACAGGACCAGCATTTTATGTCAGCTGAGTAAATTGCAGGGTCCTTGGTCATTAAATCAACTCCATATCATATCAGTGAACACAAAATTGAGTTCCAGGCTTGTTGCAAATAATGTCTCCAAGAGACAGAAGGAATTTTGCCTGAAACTGGGGCACAGTTTCTTTTCCATGTCTTCAAGTATTGATTTGTTCAGTGATTTGTCCCCTGTGTGTGTTTCCAGACCCTTGGATTATGCCGCTTTGCTCCCTGCTATTCCACTTCCTTTCCAGGACTGGGCATGTCATTCTGATACACTTTCAATTAAAAATGTTCTTACCATAAATTTAAACAAGTTGACCATGAAATTCTGCAGCAGAAATCACTTTTTTTTTTCATTAAAAAAAATGGAAACACATGTTATGGAAGAACACTTAATGACATGGAAAAAAATTCAAGATATATTGGTAGAGGAAAAAGGCAGGTTTCTAAAATGCAATGCAATATGAATCCATATTTGAAAAACAGAATACATATATAGTGTGTGTGTGTGTGTGTGTGTGTGTGTGTGTGTGTGTGTGTGTGTACATTCACATGTATGCTTACATAAGAAAAATCTAGAAGGATAGTCACCAAAGTGTTAGCAGATACTTTCTTTGGGTGGTGGGTTTTCTGGAGATAATTTTTTTCTTCTTTTTTCTTGGCTGTATCTTCGAAATCTTTGATAATGGATGTTGGAACTTTAATAAAGATAAAACAATGTTATTTATTTATTTTGAAATGTAATAAAAGTAGAAACATAACTATAAACAAACACCACACCACATGTCCAGAAAAATGAATTTTTTATGTTGAGGATCCACATCACTGTCTCCGTTCCTCTGTGCCTTTGGTGCTTAAAGAGACATTGTTTTGAGCTGAATGTGTCCCCCTAGAATTCATATGTGGAAGCTCCAACCCCAATGTGAGTAGAAAGGTTTATGGAGTATTTAGAGTAAGGTCATTGTGGAGGTAATTTGGGTTAAATGAGATCATAATGGTGGGGCCCTCATCCATAGGATTAGTGTCCTTAGAAGAAGAGACAGGAGAGCACTCTCCCTCTCCTCTCTCTCTCTCTCTCTCCCTCTCCACCTCTGCCATGTGAGGACAGTGAGGAGGCAGCCGACAAGCCAAGAAGAGAGACCTCACCAGACCCAAATCTGCAGACATTTTGATCTTGGACTTCCTAGCCTCCAGAGCTGTGAGAAAATTAATTTCTGTTGTTTAAGGCATGCAATCTATGGTATTTTGTTACGGCAACCTGAGCTGACCAACACAAGCATCCTGGTGCAACATAATCATTTTTTGTGGACAGAGCTAAGGACACACAGATGGTAGGGGTGGCAGGGAGATTATTTTGTTGAGTAGTTGATGTAGAGGAAGAAATTGAAAAGGCAGGTGAGAAAATATATATCTAAAGAAAGGAGTGTGGAAGGGCCTAGATGAGCACCTTAATTTATGAAACCCAAAGATATTTACTGTAGGCCCAGAATATAAATTCAAATTAAACCAAGGCCAATAGCTCAAAGAAAAACTCCTCCCAAATGATCTTCCACTGATTCCTAAGGTTGAGTTGGGCCACAGGGAAAGGGGGCAAAGTGGTTACAGTGTGCCTGAAGCTTTGCATAGAGCTGACAGATGAGTAGAATTAAAGTCCTGGAACTCTGGAGGCTCTGACCACAACTTCTGGATCTCTGAATGACCACAGAAGTCAGGGTGGACAGTTACTCCCATTTTCAAACATTACCATGCCTCCGAAGGCCCTTTGTAACCCAAATCACTGGGTGCCCTCCTCCAGTCTGAGGGCTCCAGATGCATAAGTAGAAACAAAGCTTGCTACAGAGCACACCTCCCTCCCTCTCATTTCAGGAACACATTTCAAAATGCTTCTTTATTAGCAGCTAAACAAAAACACCTCTTCGACAGGGATGAGGGAGCATGGCATAAACAATGTCATCCCCACCTATTGTTCTGCAGAGTGGAAATCCTCCTATGACTGATTATAAAAGGCAGTTATAGAGGAAACTGTTTGAGTCTGCTGAATTAAAAACAAACAGTGAGGCATTCAACGCCGAGCAGATCTGATGGATTAAAATGCACTGAAGAAAGACATCTCAGCGATGCCTGAATAGGCCAAGTAGGAATGAGAGGAAATTCGGCCTGCGATTTCCAATCAAGAGAAACCTGGCAAAGCAACAGAATCTGAGGCTCCCTCAGATTTACACTTTATCTGCTAATTAGCATTAACATGCGCAGTGGAGGTATCTCACCAGCTTGTGGCACAATAAAAAACGGAATGTGTTATCCCCACAGAATGTGTAATTACTTTAAGCACTGGCTGAAAATTGCAGGGTCCTTCATTTCAGAATTTGTATATATTTACTGTTAGAGATAAACTTGTTGAAGTATATCTAATCTAATTTTATGTTATAATTCCTGTTTAAGATAATTTTAGTGTCAGCAAGCCAAGGGCTGAAGTAAATACTGCCATAAATTGTAATACATTAAAATACCAGAGCAATACATCCATTCAGCCATGACTTGATTCACTTACTGTTAAAGGACCAAAAAAAAAAAATTATCAGATTACATCAAAACTAGAAATATATCCTGTGGAGTTGCTTCTATCCATGTCAGGTCATGCAGTCATGCAGCTAGCTGATGGAGTCTGCCAACATGAGACTCCCTCCTTCCACTCCTTGGAAATGTGAATCACTTTGAAAAGAATTGTAGATTTCTGCTTCCCTTAGGTAGAATATATTATTTTTGTAAAATCTCTTTAAATTGCCCTGTACCTCCCCACAAGGGAAATGCATTAGGACAGATTATTTGGCTTTAAATCATAACTGGGTTAATATTTGTTTTAAGTTTGAGTTAAGACCTAGTTTAAATTCCTCCTTAAATTGTTAAACAAGACAATTTGGGGCTATGAAAAGGAAACTATACCATGTTTTTCAGTAATATGATATTATAGCAGAGGCTACCAAATCATGCAAAAGCAATTTCTTATTTTCCCACTAAAGAGAGGATTAGAGCTAGAGCATTGCCTCCATACAGACTGTTCATTTTTGAGCAGCATTCTGTCAAGCCTGCAAAACTTGGAAAGATATGGAGATAACACTGCCTCTGAGAAAGGAATTCTGGATCTAACACTATTCTATTTGATAACTAGCAATTTCTCTGCCTTTTCATGCCCTTGTTTCTCCAAGACAGAAAAAAAAAAGATAGAGAGGATTGCATGGTTCACAATGTCAATGCTTTTATTCATACACTTTGAGTCTATAAGATGTAAAAGCCTTTGCAAACTTTCAGTTGTCTACCTACTGTTCCCTTAAGGAAGGCACTGAATTCAAGGATCCCATAGGGAACATCTTATTAGGATTCTTTCAGAAAGAGTCCTAGGATTTTAATATCTGTCCATGGGCCTCCCTGTTGTGTAAAAAATGGTGGGAGCTAATGAGGCCTCAGATGACTGGGACCATCTCTTAACACTGATGTATTGGTTTTCCAAGGGCCTTCCTACATGTTGCAATAATTAAACCATACAGATTGAAAGTCTTGAAACTTTGAAATTCTTTGCCTGGGGAAGCAACCTCACTCAGCACAAAACACAACTGGATTTTGCTTTTAATGGCTGTCTTTTAACTTGGGAAATTGGTATTTTATATTTAATGATTCCTAGGGATAGTTTTACACCAAACTCAGCATATTAAACATGGGACTATATAAACAAAATCCAGGCTTTCTTGTGCTGTAATGGTGTAATGGGAGTGGACAGAACTGAGGTCTTCCCTGGGGCTAAGAGAATAGGGGCAGGGGGTGCGTGGCGGTGGGGGTGGGGGTGGAAAGTGCTGGCCAGCAATTCACGTGGTTTACTCTAGAGGCCAAAAGCCTTGAACAGAGGTGTCAGCCCGGCTGCTCTGGCTGAGGACCAGTTAAGTATTTATAAGATGCTGCTCCAAGTCCTTCTATGGCTCCAGAAGGTCCAGGGAGGAGGGGACCTTTTCTCCAGGCCTCATTCCTTGCCTGTTGAGTAATGCTGTGATGAGCCCTTGAAGCAGCTAGCCTTGTTTGAGAAGTTGTTCCACTTCAAAAAGCCTGTGATTCCCCTATTGTCTCACACTATGTGGAAAGGACTTTGGAATCTTGCTGAATGAAAGCAACTAAAGATGATTTGAAGTCACGATTGTCCACACCATGTGAAAAGGAACCCGTTTATCCAACCAGCAGCTTCAGTAGGGAGTTTACTTGGTTCCTGATGCTGTTACACAACTTTTAAAGGCCCTTCCTAGGGATGCCTTCAGATGAAAAATATTTCCAAAATAAGGCTTTCTCTGTGTACACAGGGATCTAGTGCAATTCATACTCATCAGCATGAGCTATTTGCAGTAACTAGTGCCTTTTTCATCCATAATCTTACCTTCTGCCTTTCCTGGTGGCATGGCCTGGAAGCCCAGGACCAAGCCTGTCTTACCCAAACCAACATCAATCCATGGAAAGGGGACCCCAGGGGTCAGACGAATCCTGCTGCTGGAAGCCTGCTGGGTGTCCTCCTGCAACTTGCCATTCTGCAGACCTTCTAATGTAAACACTCCTATGGCTCGTCTTTCCTCTCATTCAAGGCAGTTTCCATATTTTCATTTTGGCTGATGATATTATTTATAAAATGTTTATTACTCTGATTTACTCTAATTTGAAAAGTTACTTAAAATTCTCTCTGTAAACCCTTAGCAACTCCACAAAGGAGTCCTTCAAAAATTCATTGTACAAAAGAAGGCAAATAGTGAATGAATCTGTGGCATCTTACTACATTGATGGACAGTGACTGCATTGGAGTATGGGTGGGGACTTCATAATATGGGTAAATGTAGTAAGCACATTGTTTTTTCATGTGAAACCTTCATAAAAGTATATATCAATAATAGCTTAATAAGAAAAAAAAAAAGATAAGGGAGTGTGCTTAGTGCCATAAAAGGAGTTACTGCTGAATGCTATATAAGTATAGAGCCAGGGCACTTGATCTCTACAAAGGATAATGAAGTATCTTAAATGACAGGCAGTAAATAAACAGGTGGAAAGGAAGATAGGAGTGGAGAAGGCATTTCACTCTGATAGAACAGTATAGGAATAAAGCATAGAGGCATTGGAGAGCATGTTTTGTCCACGAACAGCATGTAAAGCAGGACAGCCATCTGCATGTTGTAAGTACAGTGAGAAGAGGACCATCAGAGAGAGGAGAAAAAAAAGGGATTAGAACGATAATGCAGGGCTAGATTATGGATGGCCTTGCCTGCCACAATATCCATAACCCCAGCAATTTATTCAATGAAAAAAACAAAACTTCAAAAAAAATTCACTGTACAAAGATCAAAGTATAAGTTTCAGTGATTTATTTGTCAGGAAACAGAGGGCACACTCAAACAGGGATTTTGAGGAGGGCTTTTATAAAGGGACAAAAATACCAAGATTCTGGAAGGATTAATGTGAAGCTCACTGGCGCTATCAACAGCTAGGAGCCCTTGCCACTCGTGGATGGTTGCGTGGACTCATCCAGAGGTCTAGGAAAGCGCCCTCTTCTCCTTCACACACAGGAACCAAGGCCCTTGGTGGAGAAACAAAAACACTGACAACCCAGTAGGAAGGTAGAAGGAAAAATAAACACCCCGACCATCCTCCCTTTGCCCTCGTCTCTCCTACTGCATGCCTCTAAAAGCAGCTAGAAGTTAGAGGCAAGGGAATGTCATGGAAGCAGCTCACGCAGGTCAGCCCTCCAGGGCAGAGAGCAGAGCAAAGAAGGGGGAAAGCTGATCTGGAGGGGTGCACAAGGACCACCCAGCTCAGGTGGACCACTCAGCCTCCGGAACTTATCAGAAGAGATGCTTGATGTAAAACAGGCTTCTCCCGAGTTCCTGTACTACTATAAAGCCCACCAGTAAAACGAATTTCTTAGCACTTCTGCTTCTTATGGATTTTCATAATAGTCCTCAGAGACCAGTAACTACTGTTAACTACTGTTGTCACCAACATCTTAATAGAAACACGCATTCCTGTTATACATACGTCCATACACGCTAAGTGGTCTTCTAACAACCGTTTATCAAGAGCTACATTTACAGGCTCTTAATTATTTCCTTATTATTTATATTTTCTTTTATGATAGTGCCTTGTTAACTTCACATTCAAAGGAAGTTCTGTATCCTTGTGATTTCAGACATAATTAATTTTATTGACTTAAAGATTTATTAATGGGACCTATTTTTTTCTCATTAAAAAAAATACATCTCTCCTGCTTTGTGCGTAAGACATCCTCCCCACTAACTGATGCTTTGCTCTGCAATTAACTCTCTCATTCTCTCCCTTTCCCTGGCAACCTAAGTTAGATCTACCATAGACCATTTTTTCTATTCTTAATATCTGTTCAGTAGCTTTACTAAAAAGATACTTCTGCAATCAAAGCAATAACATGTCCCCTCTTCCACTGCATCTTCAACTTTTTTTTTAGGTTAAAAATCAGGGATCTGCTATTGATTCTATCTACAATTTTCAACCTGGAATGGCCTCATGTTGTATGTGTTGAGTAACCCTCACTCAGTCTCCCCTGGATCTGCACTTTGGCCTATATTGCTGTATCTGAGGGGTTAATATTCTTAGTGGTTAAGAGTAATTCCAGTTTCCTCAATGGCAATCTTTTCTTCAATAAATGGGTAATTTAGTTGCAATATTTTACATTTTTTCCTATAGTACTTGATAAAGCTATTTTCATTTTAGATGAAAGAGAATGTGATCAAGAAATATTTTTATTTTCTCCAGAATTGGACTTGGTAAAAAAAAAAAGCAAAAATAAAACAAAACAAAAAAAATGTCTATGACCAGTGTAGTAGAAAAGTGAAAAAATTCAACCCTGGATTTGACACCCCACTCTTTTGCTAGAACTCCTGTTCTTGGGCAAATTATTTAACCTCCAAACCTCCCTTTCCTTGACTATATCCTAACTGTAAAAATACCTGGTGGGTTGGTGACTTTCATGTTTATTAAATGGAGCAGTGAGGGTAAAATGCCTGGGGTGTACCACCTAACAGACACCAATAACTTTCTCCCTCTAGGTTCTTCCTCACCCCCAACTTCTGGCCCCATGTTGTTCCTCAGCACACCTGACTCACGCCAAGCCCTCAGCCTGGAGTTTCTCGTCCTTTGCATTATGTAATCCTCTCTGTGCAGTCCCAGCCTTCTCTTTTACTCTTGCTGTTTGTTCCTACTGATTTTCCCTGTTCCTTTCCCCACCACCCCATGTCTATCAGAGCTGATAAAGTTGAAGACCTACAGGCCAATCAACTAATGTATAAAGATTGTGGAAAATTAGAGAATATTTGTTCTGTCTACAAACATCAAAACACAACACACATACATACACATGTACTATTCCAAGCAAAATACATCAGCAGGTTGGACTTGGCTTATGGGCAGTCATTTTGTGTACTTGTCTTCCAGAGGAACCCATAGACAGTCACTGTTCCCAAGTATCAGATCTCATTGTGCTGCTGACGCCTGAATCTGAGTTGCAATTATAAGCAGGTTTCTTATAAAAACTTCTTCTTATAAAAATATATTCACACATGATATATAAGAAATCATGGATTGCTTTGCAGATATAAGATCTCATAATCAAGGTTTATATGCTTGTGTTTGCCACCAAAAAAAAAAGCTGTAGGTAGATACAGCCAGTGGTTTTCCTAGGTACATATAACCATATTCTAGAAAGCAGACAAAGAAAGCTAAGAGTCTTATGAGAAACAGACACCTGCCAGGCAGCTATGCAGTAGCAGAGTCCAGTTACCTCTATAGGATGTCAACCTGGCCATGACAACAGTTCCATGAGGCAGGAATTACTTCTTCACCGTGGATCTAAAGTGTCTGATCTGGGTGCATGATCGGATTTTCACAAAACAGGTGCCTTGCACAGTACCTGGCAAGAGCAATCATTCTACAATTACTTCTGGTAAATAAAACCAAAGAGTCATGAGATGACTCTCTCCAAAGGCAGTGACAGCAAGTTCTTGGACAAGGGCATTTGGAGTGTGGTTTCAGGAAACGGCGTAGTTTCTTGCTCAAAGATTCAGTGCACTCCGGAATGCAGTGAAATAATGTCTGTAAGCAGCATCCATAATCCCAAACCCAGAGCCAGACTCTTACATGTGTGCCATGTGGAAAAGAATGTGGGCCTTACACCTGTGGTGTATGCTTTTTTTTCAGACAAATACGCAAACTGATAACAAGACCATCTGCTTCATCCTCAGCTATAAAAGATGAGAATGCACAGAATTATTCATATTGCTTCCTCTGCTTGTCTGATCTCATACATACCCTCGTACAGTTCATTTTAAAAACTATTGCCTTAGAATTTTCTGATTCTCAGTTTTTATATATTCTACACTTCCCCCAAATGAAACTTTATCAAATGAATTTCTCCACTTACAGTATCAACAACAAAACTTCTTTCTTCGAATTGAAACCCAAATTTCTAGCCTTCCTTAGATCTATCTATCCATTGTGCTCTGTTCCAGGAATTATGGGGTCTAATATTTGAAAGTCCCAAAAGTAAATAGATGAGCAAGGGTGAATCAGGGTTTGTGACAGGAATCTGACCCAGAGGGAAAGCCCTGTTGCCCGCCCAGCTCGCTTGGCCCTGCGCTTGGGTTTCCCCATTTGGATCTGCTCCAGTTCCACCTCCTATTCCTAGGATCCTGAACCAAAAGGGCGCAGCAACCAGCACAGCAGTTGATGGCTTTGAACCTTTCTGCTCCTTCTCAACAATTATGATATAAGAAACCCCCTTTCCCATTAGTTTTAGCAAGACTATATTGGAATCTTTCAAAAGGGGATCTTAACAAGAAACCAAGAATAAAGAAAAATAAGTAGAAAAGTATAGGCCTCAAAACAAAAGTGTTGTCCGGAAGTAAGTCTGTCATAGACAAGCACAGCTGATGCAGCTGGTAATATACCACCCCGCCCAACCTCTGTATTTTGTCCTCACCTTCACCCTATCTCTCAAAGAGTCTGGAATACCTAAAAGGAATAGGGGGCTCAAGTCCTGTAAACTACCCCAGCCAAGCTAGCTGTGGCTGGGCTTAGGTTAAGTCAGGTTAAGAGATTTTATGTTTTCGTATTATCTTTTTCACTTAGTTTCCAAGGTGATATGATTTTGAAAATATAACCTTACCTCTGTCAAAATAAGGGAGAAAGGAGTTCTTTGGTGCAGAAAACAGAAGCAGTAGGAACCCTCTGGAGTGGGGGTCTGAAAAAGAGGTTCATATACCCTAGGGGATGATATAGTAAGAAAACATTAGAACTTGTATGTTTATTTTGTCTTACCCTTTAAAATTTTTTTCCAGCTCAAATTGATTACCTATATAATATACAACCCAGTAGAATACATATATTATTTTAAATAAATACTCATATGTTGATATGAAGACTACTGCCCACAGAGATTAATACCATGGTAGCAGCTTTCATGGCAACTCAGGATTCAGGGAAAATTCAGGTGGACTTAGAGAAGATCAGAACATGAAAACCCAGGGAGGAAAGAATCAAAACACCTGATATGCTGAGCACTTCCTTTCTAGTGTTTCCTTTATACCACATGGTTGGCCTTCTTTATAACATCATGCTGAGTCCGTGGGCTTTGCAACCAGACAGACCCTCTCTACTTTGTGGGTGAACTTGGGCAACTTTCTACACCTCAATTTTGTTTCTGAAAAAATGGGATTCATGATACCTACATCATAAGGGCCGTTGTAAAGGCTACATGAGATCATGTGTATAAAGTGCTTAACATACTGCCTAACCCGTAGTGAGTTCTTAATAAATGGTGGCTATTATTATTTCTACTTGTTCCTTACTTTAAAGCCCCTAACCCCCAAGATTTAGGCAAGGGATATTCCAAAATTTTAGCTTGAGGTTTACAGATTAGTCACATCTTACTTCCATTTCTTTCTTCTGAAAAAAGAGTGAGGGACTTGCCAAGTACGTCTTGGCCTTCACGTGAATTAATTATTAATTCCTACAAGGCAGATAATATGTCCATTTAACTTAGGGAAAACTAAAGACAAGAATTGAGTAGTAACTTACTGATGGTTATATAGCTGGGACTTGAATCCAGGCTTTGGAGCTCCAGAGACTGGTGTTTACCTGCAACCTGAGGCTTTCTCTGCCTTGGCACTATTGCCATTTGGGGCCAGGTCATTCTCTGTTGTGGGGCTGCTCTGTGCACCAGTGGGATGGTTAGTAGCAATCCTGCCTCGGGCCACTTGCAGCCAGTAGCACCTTCCCCTCAGTGGTGACAATCCAAAACATCTTCAGACATTGCCGGGATGTCCTCTTGGGGGCAAATCACTCCTGGTTGAGAACCACTGCTCCACACCAACCAATCCTTTTGCTATTCTAAAGATTATTCTTGTCCTTAACCCTGAGTTAGGTAATATTATTTTCCTCATTTTACTCATGGAAAAACTAAGGCACAAAGCTCATGCATGTGCTTCACCATGGGTACACAGTAGAATCATGTGGGGTGATTTTAAAAACCTTAATTCTAAGAATGCATCCACAGTACTTGGACCAGCATTTCTGAGGCAGCCTGGAGGAAGGAGGGGAACCCAGGCATGTGCTCTTTTCAACACCCCCCAGGTAATTCTAGTGTGCAGCCAATGCTTAGAACCCATAGTCATTCTTTTAGGAATCAATTCACAGACTATTTATTTGCTATGTGATTAGGAGTCTAACTCTGTAATTACAGTTCACCTGTACTGTCCTCTCTTTTCTTGAATCCTCTCCCACACATGCTCCCTCTCAAGTCACCCTGAATATTTCCATCCCCCCACCACACACCCTTCCTCTGTATACAATTCCCAGTTTTTTCATGATGATCCTTCTGAAATGCTCTTCTCTCGTTTTTCCTCCCGACTCAGCCACCATCACCCTTCATCTGACTTCAGCTGGAAAACACGAACATAGCCCCTATCCACATTTTACTCTCACCTTTGATATTTGTCAGTTGCCCTTCAACTTCCTTGCTTCTACCAAAAAACCACCAGATTGATCTCCAAAAGAGCTAGATCCATGAATTTATCTCTGAACCCCCAGCACTTACCTGTGTCTGATACCTTACAAACAGCTCAGTGAATGCTTGCTGAGTGAGTGAATAAGTGACTTGTCCCAATTCCCTTTTCCTCATCTTTTTTCCACCCTCCCACTGGTCCATTCTTTCATTTCTCTCTCCTTGCACGTTTCATCACAGCCAAACCTCCTGCCTAGTTCTGAGCCATCTGCCCACTGGTGAGAGTGGTGGCTGAACTGTGTTCCCTCCACTGGACTCAGGAGCAAAGCCAGGCAGCTGTGGCTGGAACTCATCTCTGGCTTTGAAACCTAAGTGAAGCTATCATCAGCAAGGTGTGGTGAGCCTGGTTCATGCTCAGATCAGCTTCTGCTTCCCCCCAATTCTAGGCTTGGACATTATAACCCAGGAGTGATAGTGGAGCTTCTGTGTTCCCATGACCGAGAGCAATCCAATTTGTTTACCATAATAACATTGCACCATAATCACTGCACTCACTCTGTAAAAAAAGCAATCTCCCTCTGCAAAACCCCTATCATTCAGAGGATTTTTTAAACGAACTAGTAATAAGTGTGAAAACATTCAACCTATGTATTTTTCTTCCTATAATCAGTTCTTAGGGAAAAGTGCAACATGCAGAACCACTATGCCAAGGAGGAACTCACCTATATGAAGAGAAACTCCTCCTCATAAGTTCAGAGGCCAGAAAGGAACAGTGTAAGGGAACTGGGCATCTCAGTTCAATGGTCAAGCAAGTGCCCATCTCCCCATCTTCCCTCCACTGACAATGGGCCCTGACCTGACGACTCTAAGACTGGCCAAGGATTGTTCTGAACTAAAGTGGGGCTCTGAGGATGGCTAATCCCTGAATCTTGCTTAGTCAGGAATCCCTCATAAACCTAAGTTTCTAGAATAGTCCTCCCCATCCACCAACTCTCACAGAGATCAGTAAGGTAACCCTGAGTTAACAGCCCTTCAATCATCAAAAAAATAATGATTTCTCCCCATGTGGAGAAAAACATCACCTCAGAGTTACCAAAGTACCATGTTGACTGCAATCTATTTATATTATTTATTACTATTATAAAGAAATCAGAATTAAAATTACCACTTATCACCAAAGGCTAGCTAATATTTTTGATATGATTTACGATTCTAACCACATTTGCTTCATTGGGAACCCTCTGGACGAAAGAGATTTTGCCCAAAAAAAGTTGATGAAGCTGACACATGGTCAGCTTCTTGACTTTTCAATAAGATCACATTTACAAGAAAGAAAGAGAGAAAAATTAAGTCATGAATAAAATCCTTCAAGTTTTTTACTCTTTAAATGGAAACTATGCTGTGAAGATTAGAAAAATAACACCTTGGTGAAGTCAACAAAGAAATGAGCAATATATCCAATGGAAGTTTCTTTACTTTGCAGAGAAGTCACAAAAGCTTCCCCATCAGATAATTGCCCAGCTCCTCCCGAAATTTTCCAAAGTTAATAAACTATAACCTGCTGGGTATTCTAAAACTGTAAACTATGGATTTGAAGTGATTACTTCTATCCTTTATGTATTCATTCCTTGGGCTCCTTCCTCGCTAAGCCATGATTATTTTGGCCAACCTAAACACATTTCAATGTTTCTTCCCCCAAAGAGATAACTGGCTGCTTCTGTACAGATTTGTTCAAGAATAAACATTAGCTGGCATTGCAATGCTGCTCTTACAGTATATCATGCATACTGCTACTTGCCAGAATAAAGTTTCAGTTATTACACATACATTTATAGATATACACATATGTGTGTCTATATACAGACAAGTAGGATTTTATATAGAGAGGCTCTGTGTATATGAAAATGAGGCCTTTATTTGCTTGTGAAATGTGCCAAAATATTAAAATTAGATAATTCAGCCAAGTTCTTCACAGTTTTGCTTGAAAATACCTTTTAAAATGCATGCAAAACTGATTCACTTTCTTGAGAATCTCAGAATCATGGGCCAATCTCAGTTTCACAAATAATCTGTTTGGTCCTTAAAAATGCAGGAAGGGGAAGAAGGAGGAGAAAGAGCAAGAGGGGGAGAAAATAAGCCACAGAAGAAAAAACTAGAAACTTCTTTTCTCAGTGCAAACCACAGCAGATAACTGCAAATTTACAATAAAAGGAACTTATTTTTTAATAAACCATAATTCTCTTTGATCAGAGAATGGGGAACTCTCCCAATTTCCTAACTCAAACTTTATTTGAAGGAACAAATGCCCAGCTGTTAATATAAGTCATGAAAATGGGACTATTTGAATTAAATCCCCAGAAAACTCATTCATCCTCCACATCAGCCCACATTCTTGAAAACCTGCCTCATCCCTGCTATTCATCTTTCCTCTGCAGATCTTCATCATACACCTTCACCTGGTTCCTGATGTTTCCCATCTTCAGAGACAGAAACACTCTTCATTCATATGTTACTCCAACAGGACTAAGGCTAACAATCCTACAAATAAAATCTAGCCCATTTCAGCTTTATAAAACTTAATGCCTATCTTCTTATAGGCACTAAATAAAAGCTTATTGCATGAAGAAATTAATACTGTAAAAAAACAAAGCAAAACAAAACCGGAACTGCCCCTGACATCTACATCTTCAGATGGTGTGGCTCACTGCCATCTTCCAATGCCATCAACATTTGCAGTTCTAGGACTTTGAAAGGAAAGCCCAGGAACAGTCATCATTTCAATGCTAACACATTTTCAAAACAGTGGAAACTGCCCTGTTACTTAATTGCAACATCCTTCCTCCTTCCTGGATCTCCTTAAATTATATTTTACCTGCCCCAAATAAATTACAACAGGAAAGATACTTGTCACCAGATAGTCACTAGAATAAAAATCTATAATGCTATAAGAGATGTACTTAGAGGGCATTCATCTATTCACTCAACCATTCCATTGATTATTCTTCTGTTTGTTCATTTCTTTGTTTCTTCACTTATTTTTATAATCAGGTGCACTGAATTGCATTAATCCTAATCTTCAGTTCACAAAATGCCACCATCCTCATCTCTTGCATGGCTCTATTGCCTCTTCTTTTATTGTTGGTGTGTTCTAATAATGCACGAGTACCCTTGACCCCAAGACCCAACTACAGAAGTAGAACATTGACAGCAACTTGCATCTGAGTGTTCCCTCCCTGTTTTGTCCCTCTTTTTTCCCATGTGAGGAAATCACTAGCCAGAATATATCATCCCCTTACTTTATTCTTTAGTTTTATCTCATATTTATGTATTTTAAGCAATATCTTTATTTATATCTATTCAAAAAGTATTTTCCATTAATGTTTCTACATCATAAAATATCAAAGAGTTTGTTGTACAGAGATGCTTATGAGCTTTGGTCAGTGTGCACATGGCACATGGCATGGTTCAGCCATGTCTGGGTGGATGTTTCTGCTGGGGGGAGGATAAAATTACTCAACACTTTGGCTGGTCCCCTTGTGCCTAAGCCCAGCCTCAGCCTTGTGCCCAGGAACCTGGTGGCAGCCAGCACTCTCTCACAGAAGGTGCGCTTCCCTCTGCTCCGTCACTGGCTGGTCTCCCAGGTGGAGGATTCACTGTTAATAAGGGCTAAACAGGCTCCTATTTGCCATTCATGCTATGATACTCGATCAACATTCCTTCCTCCGCTGTTCCCTTTTTCATATTACTGCTCTAAAAAGCTGTCGTCATGCATGTTAGTGTTTAACCTTACAATTTAAAAAGATAACGATTCATCACCCACAAAAACATAGTGTTCCAAAACAGTTAAATGAATGCTTGAAGAGGGAGTGATCCACCATCGAGCCTCAGTGAGTCCACACCAGTCTTGGTCCTGTTCCTTTTCTTCATGGGTGCTGTTAGCTCTGCTCTGGCAAGGCTCCAGGGGCTTTCTCAGGACCTTCCCAGCTCAGGTCCCTGTCCTGTCTTGTGTCTCTTTCTGTCCATGGATCTACTTGGTAAATGGTACATGAGAGTTGTAGGAAGAGGCAAGAGATAATTGGAGTCCAAACCATATAAAAAATACTGTTCCCTCCTGTATTTGTATCTCACTTTACAATTTTTCAGTGTTTTGCATAGACAGTACATTATTTGAATTTCACAAAAGTCTTTGTGACAGGTGGGTTAGGCATTTTATAGAAGGCAAGACTGAAACTCAGAGCAGTCAAGAAACTTGACCACAGTCACATGGTGGCAAGAGTAAATGGAACCTAACTTTCTGATTCCTATTGAAATCCTTTTCCTTCTACCTTCTTCTCCACCTTCCACAGGCCCACACCAAAAACAAGTGGTGGCCACCCACCTACCGTCTTTTTGCAGAGGATTGGAATTGTGCCTTCTTGTTCAGTTCTTTTTCTCATAACATTTGCAGGAGAAATGCTATGGGGCAAAACCATCTCTGAAAACCCATCCTGGTTTATTTGCAGTTTCAATGTCTGGCTCTATTTACATCACGTGTCATATGAAGGCATCTTCAAGACACACCACTAAGTTTATGTTTAAATGCCTTTATAGGCATCTCTCTATAAGAGGACATTATAGTTCACCCATTGTCACCTTTATTATCTGAAACCCCTCCTCAAAGTGAAGTTCACACACAGTCCTGAAAGACAGCAGTCTAAAGCCATCTATTCCTCTAGAACCAAACAAAATCAAATTCATCCTATTAGTCCAGCCTATGGGAGTTAATTCATTCCCTTCACTCATCTTATCACAACCAGAGAGGCTCATGAGTACCCCAGGCACACACAATAGAACCACTTCCTCAGTTTTACCTCAGTCCTAATCCCTCTCCCCACCACTGTTGCTCTTTTGGTTCATAGCCTCCCACCAAGAACAGTACTCCTTAATTATACTCCGTAAGTCACAACTAATCATGGGCATTGTACAAAGGACTAAAATATACAGATGCCTTTGAAAACATAGGGTATTAGGAACCATTATATTCTAGTGCCTTGAATATCATCAGCATCTTGATTGATTTCATTTAGGTTTCCATTTTTAATACTAGCATTGCACGTACAGGAGGCATCAAAATCTGCTGTGAAATGCAGCACGAATCTGTACTCACCAAGCGCACAACTCCCTTACAGCTAACTCAACCTAGGGCATTACTGGGTCCTCTGACAGGTCCCTCTGGCCTCCGCAGGCTGTGGAAGCCCTCACAAAGCACCTGCAGTCCCCACACACCAGGGAACTGCCCTGGATTGCCCAGGGCTCTCCAGCTCACATGGGCCTGAGAAGAAGGGACAATGAGGTATGCCAAGCAGCGGTTTTTATTCCGGCATTTGCCAGAAGGGAAATGGCTAAAATGTTTTAGGGCCCCCTCAGGAGAATAAAAATGTCACACTGCCTTTAGCTTTTATCCCTCAGCAAAATCGATGTTTTTTAAAAGAGAGAAGCTTTTAATACTCTTATAAGAGTTTTGCTTCAGATCCAGCTTATGTTAATTAAGCACATACTTTTGGCAAGAGTTTTAAATAACTTCATTCCTATAACAATCAGCGCTTAATCATCTTCACCTCACTTTTGTGGAAACCGGGGCTGCAAGACTAAATAGGCTATGGAAGTTACTCAGCCTAAGGGGCAGAAGCAGAATCTGAACCCGGCTCTTGGAAGTCTCTGTTCTATGTTGCTTTCTACGTCACTGCATCTCACCATACTCCGATCATATGTCTGCAGAGGCAGAGGGGTTAAGCTAATGTGAAGTATGTTGTGGCCGAGTCCTGCGTGGAGTTGACATGAGTCACTCACTCATTCTTTCAACAAATATTTGTTGAGAAACTATGCGCCAGGCACTCTTTTAGTTGCCAAAGATAGAGTGGGGATCAAAATGGACAAAACTATCTGCCCTCAAAGAATTTACACTTCCTGTGGGTCATAGTCAACAAACAAAATGCAAAAAGTAAAATATATAGCATGCTAGTGGGCATTAAGTACCAAGGAGAAAAAGTAAAACATACATTAGGGAAGAGAGATGTGAAATGCCGCAGGTTGGGAGGGGTCGAAATTTTCCGTAGCATGGAAGGCTTTCCTGAAAAGGTGACTTTTCAATATTTCGGAGCATTTGTGTCACCTTCAATTATCTCGTTGGCATTTGCTCTTCCGGATTGTTGTTGGGAATCCCATCGTTTCGTTTCTAGGAAATACATGTAAGAATTGACTTGATGATATTAATCAACTGTCCCATTACTTCCAAATCAATTTTGCCCCAGCTGGTGACTTAGGACAACATCCAGGGATCTAGAGCTGTGATTCTAGCTTGGAGAGCTCTTGGCCGTCGCAGAGAATGCGGAGCGGATAAGCGTGAGTCTCTGGGATCATCTTTTCTGTGCTCACATTCTGATGGCTCCACTACCAGCTTGTAACTTTCCGCATGTTACACAACTTTGCTGTGCATTAGAAAAATCTATAAAATAGAGACATCATTAGTACTCACCACATTGGATTGCAGTGAGGATTACACATGAGTAATCCCTGACAAATCTCTACACAGAAGGGGGTCTGCTATTTAATTTAATCACATGTAATGTACATGTAGACATGTTAACTAATCTAAGAGACAATACTCTTGATGACATATTATTTTTTTTTAAAGATGTAATGATACTGATACAGTTCTATTTCTTTAAAAGAACACTGATGTGAGCGTGGGTCTGGTGTGGCAAATATCCAGCCCTAAGGATATGTTTTTAATTTAAGGTGTGAATATAAAATTAAAAGGCAGAGTTTCTTAGAAAAGATTTTTAAAGGCAATTCCATAAGCTTCTTGAAGTATAATTGAACTTAGTCCAGGATTTTGAAAACTAACATTCATTCGGACACAGGTATAATTTTGGAGGTCATTATTTTTCATAGTTAAAAAAAAATCAGGGCAGGGACTCCTTATTCCTGCCATCTGTATATCCCTGGCCTTTAGAGTCGTGGTCAGCAGGCATGTGTGAGAAGACCCAGGAAGTGTGCGGTGACAGCTGGCATCTGAGCATGGCAAGCCCAAGCTTTGCTGTAGGTCTGTGGTTTTCAAATGCCTTCCAGATTGCCCCGGGGTCTCACAAGGATGCCTCTGGGACTGTTAACTAGATGAGGGCAAGGCCATGAGAGCAAGCCTCTGCTTCCATGACCTTGCTGCTCCGTGATCCACCTTCATTGATCGTGCACACTGGATCCCAGTTCCGAGTTTGTTTATTTATTTATTTAAAGTCTCATTGCTTTAAAAAAAAATTGGATTGTTTGACAACTATTACTTTACAACTAGCACATGGTCTCCATATTAGTATGCTTTCAGTATCTCGCCCGATGCCTGCCTATAATAGTTATTCCATGATTATTTACTAAGTGACTGCATTATGCTGGAAAGCAGGAATAAACACATATAACATAGCTGATGCGGAAATCAACTCCATCCAACTTGCACCAGTCTAAGTAGCTTTGAATTTAATATTGTACCAAAATAGACAGGATGGCTAAGGATTAGAATCTAGAAGATTTTATTTATTTTTTTAAGTCACTGATTCCACTCAGAATTGTAAGATGACAGAGGCAATGTAATGGTAGGTGAACAGATAATAAGTTAAAAGAGAGAGAAGTATAGATTCTGAATCTGTCAAATCTAGCCTGGAGTGACTTATTATCTGTGTGACATCGGGCAAGTGACCAAACCTCACTAGGCCTCAGTGTGGTTGTAAAATGGGGATAGGACAAGCAGCCGTTACACTGTGTCCTTGGGTTTTTGGGCAGATTAAATAAGATATTCCACAGAAAATTCTTAGCATAGCATGTGGCCCATAGAGAACACTCAAAAATGTCTGTGTATGTGTATACACATATATATGTGTGTATATATATATATATATATATATATATATTCAGTAAATGCCATATATATACACATACACCATATATATTTATATATATATATAAACATACACACAAACACAAAATAATAAATGTATACATGTATATTCATTAGAATTTTAAAACTGAGGGAGATATTTAAAAGGCATATAATCCTGTGATTTTAATATGTGTTTATGAGCAGTAGTACCCTTTGTTCAAATAGATGGAAAAACCCCCATGTATGGTTCTCTGGCTAAAGCAAGAGGTTAGAAAGCCCATTTCCCCCTCACCCACAGATGTGTGCATATGCATAAACACACACACACACACACACACACGTCAGTCCAACGAGCACTTTACATATTAATTTATTTCACTGTCACTCAGCAAGACTAAGGCTCTTTGGAAAAGATTTAGCCATTAATCAAGCCCAGTTCCCTCAGGTGTCAACAGCATGAACAGGCCCAAGATGATGAAGATTATTTGCCTGATGTTTATGGAATCTCCAAAAAGAATAGCTAATATTTATTGAGTACTAACTACACATCGGGTACCATGTTGAGCAGTTTACCTACTTATTACCCATTTCTTTTCAACAGCCTCATGAATTAGGTCTGATTATCAAGATCATTACACACACACACTCATGTGCACACATAAACACAGCTAAAATAAATTGTCCAGGGTCCTAAGGCTAGTCAGTGTAAGAGCCTGGCTTTAAACCAAGTGGCTATGATTCCAAAAGCTCAGCTCTATCACCTCTGATCAGGAACCCAGGCACCCTGATTACCTACTTCACCGACTTACGACCTGCCCTCATATTGTTCCAGATCCCCTAACTGATGTACTTGTTTTCATCTGAACATATGAAAGTCTCTCTGACCCCTAAACGACTCAAGTCACCTTTTTCACAGGTCTGATGTCCCATCCATGGAGCGTAAGCTATGTCTACACAATCAGTACTGTTGGAGTCAATTCAGTCAGCCTTTGTTAAGCATGTTGTCAAACCTTTTTAAATGTTTGTTTTTGGAGAAAATGAAGTGACAAGAGGGTTGCCTGCATGAAAACATGCTCCACATTGCTAATTATCAGGGAAATGCAAATTAAAACCATAATAAGATATCACCTCACACCAGTTAGGATGGCCAACATCAAAAAGACTAGGAATAGCCAAGCTGAAAAAGACAAGTACCAAATGATTTCACTCATATGTGGAGTATAAGAACTAAGGAAAAAAAAAACTGAAGGAACAAAACAGCAGGAGACTCACAGAACCCAAGAACGGACTAAAAGTTACCAAAGGGAAAGGGACTGGGGAGGATGGGTGGGAAGGGAGGGGCAAGGGGGAAGAAGGGACATTACGATTAGCAGATGTAATGTTGGGGGGGCACGGGGAGGGCTGTACAACCCAGAGAGGACAAGTGGTGACTCTATGGCATCTCACTACGCTGATGGACAGTGACTGTAATGGGGTTGGGGGGGGGTGTCCTGATGAAGGGGGTAGTGTAATCACCATAATATTACTCATTTAATTGTAGATTAATGATATCAAAATAAACTTAAAAAAAAAGACTAGGAATAACAAATGCCAGAAGGATAAAGAGAAAGGGGAACTCTCCCACACTCCTGGTGGGAATGTAAATTAGTTCAACCATTGTGGAAAGCAATATGGAGGTGCCTCAAAAAACTAAAAAATAGAAATACCATTTGACCCGGGAATCCCACTCCTAGGAATTTACCCAAAGAATACAAGTTCTCAGATTCAAAAAGTCATATGCACCCCTACGTTTATCACTATTTACAATAGCCAAAACATGGAGGCAACCTAACGTCCATCAGTAGATGAATAGATAAAGAAGATGTCATACATATACACAATGTAATACTATTCAGCCATAGAAAGAAAACGAATCCTACCATTTGCAACAACATGAATGGAGCTACAGGGTATTATGCTCAGTGAAATTAACCAGGCAGAGAAAGGCAAGTACCAAATGATTTCCTTCATTTGTGGAGTGTAACAATGAAGCAAAACTGCAAAACAACAGCAGACTCACAGACTCCAAGAAGGGACTAGCAGTTACCAAAGGGGAGGGGTGGGGGAGAGAGGGAGAAGGGGATTGAGGGGTATTATGATTAGTACATATGGTGTGGGGGATCATGGGGAAGACAGTGTAGCACAGAGAAGACAAGTAATGACTCTGTGGCATCTTACTACACTGATGGACAGTGACTTCAGTGGGGTGTGGGGGGGACTTGATATGGGTGAATGTAGTAACCACATTGTTTTTCATGTGAAACCTTCAAAAGAGTATATATCAATGATACCTTAATAAAAATAAAAAACACTAGAGAGTTGCCTGAAGTGTTCGGCTCTCTCCTGGCCGTTTGGGTTTTTTTTCCAAAACAGCTCACTCTCTAAAGACCCAATATCACACTTCCCTGACATACAGAAAACACTTTCGTGAACAAGCTCCCAGTGAGGAGTCCTGGCAGTCCTAGAGATGGAATCATCGACTTGATTTTTGTGTGCTCCCTTTTTATGAGCCCCAATAAAATAGGCATTTGCTACCATATTTAAAATTCATGATTGGATCATAGAAGCCAAACAGGAATACATGATTTAAAGCAAGACTACCACTGTGATATTGGGTTTCCCTGAATGTCTGAATAACACTGTTGACAATATATTTCCCTGATTCTTTATGTTTCATAACTCTTACAGGTGGCTAGTCTCTGAGACAAATATTTCATTTATTCATTTATTAAAAATTTTTAAGCACTTCTTCTCTTCCAGGCCTCAGCTGGAAGCTGAATATTAACTTTTTAAAATAAAATATCTTTATTCTTTGACTGTCTACCAGGGTCCAAGTACTATGCTAAATGCTTTTCATACTTTACTTCATTTAACTCTCAAAACAGAGAACTTGAAACTGTTATTATCCCTGGTTTACAGATGAGAAAACAGAGACTTATCAAGTTAAGTAATTTGCTCCAAGTCCCACGGCTATGTAGTAATGATGCCGGGAATTTTTTCATCAGAATGAGTATTCCAGTGTTTGCTGAATGACCCCAATGGTGCTTGACTTTCATGTGGTGTTTACCAAATGACCTCAGTAACATAGACACCCACAGGTTTTACTGAGATACACATAGAGATTTTGACTTTCACGAAATTTCCAGCTTAATTGTATAGATTAGTGGTTCTCAACTTAAGGAGATTTTGCCCCCAAAGAGACATTAGGCAATGTCTAAAAATAATTTTATTTTCACATTTGGGGGTGTGGAAATCTAGTAATGGAATCCAGAGGTTCTATTAAACTTTCTGCAACAGAAAGAACATTCCTCTCCAACAAATAATTATTGGGCACACAATGTCAATTGTGACACCGATGCAGGTAGGTCAACCCATGGAATGCTAAAGTCAATCGGTAATGTATGATTTAAATTATGTAAAGGCACTAAAGGAAAAAGAGTTGGATTATGGAGAATGACCCAGTGAGGAAGGCTTTGGAAAGCAAGAGTTAGACTACAGGCTTTGCAGTTGGACAATGCTGGATTAGATATCAAGTCTGCCCTTAACTAATAGCATAATACGGCCGAGTCTCAATGTCCTCACCTTTAAACGGAAAAATATTGACCTCGCAGGAATATTATAACAATTGAGATGACATATGAATTGTCCTTGCCACTGCAGAAGTGATAGACATTCTGGAGAGATTTTCTTTTCTAAGTTACAGATGATGTCAAAGTCTCTAAAATAGTTGGACAGGATTTAGTATGATGTGGTTATTTCAATTATTTAATGACATAACAAGTCACTACATGGCCTCTCAAGCAGATTGCCACACAATCCTTTGCATTCCTGGACAAGCCCAGAATAAAAGTTAAGATTCCTGCTGTCTCATCAGTGCTCCTGGCTGTGTCATATTCTTGGTAAGTAACTTCTAGAGACCGGATGCTTGTTTTCCCCTAAATTCATATGTTGAAAGCTAATCCTCAATGTGACGGTATTTGCAGCTATGGAGGTGATTTGTTCACGAGGGTGGATCCTCATGAATGGGATTTGTACCCCTACAAGAGAGATCCCAGAGAGCTCCCTGGCCCTCTTGCTCCCTGTGAAGTTACAGCAATAAGACAGACCCCTATGATGCAGGAATCAGGTCTTCACCAGGCACTGAGCCTGTCAGCAAATTGATCTTATCTTTCCATTCTCCAGAACTGTGAGAAATAAACTTCTGCTGCTTTTAAGCCACCCTGTCACTCAGATATGCTGTCACAGCAGCCCCAAGGACTATGGCACTAACTTCTCCACTCTAGGCCACTGCACAATTCCTGAGTTATACAATTCCACATGTCTCCTTTGATTTAAAATGTAGGGTTAACGTACCGACCCTTTGAATGCACGCCCTGAAAACCTAACCATGTTTTCATGGGAACAGTCAGTTCCTACCTTCCTGCCCCTTTTTACCTTTCCCATCCTTAACATGCCATGTTTTGCAACATGTTTTCTGCATCCCAGTGATCAAACTTCCTAACAACCTCTAAGGAGAAGATCTCTATCTTCAGAGGATCCACCCGAGTGACCCAAAGCCAACCACGGAATCCAGAACTCTCCAGACGATTCATGCCCAGGTCCATCAGAGATCAAAAGATGTGATGGGATAACATCCTGGGGTTGAGGATGGGGTTTAGGCTACCTGAAGATCGGGCAGAAGCCAGCATGCTGGGTGTGCTCGGCCACACCAGGGCCTATCAGAGCAACAGTAAAACAAAAAGAAAGTTTCCCCTGGGAATATTGAAACAGCCCCACTTTCCTGAATAAAGAGAGCTGGAATGTTTGGAAATTTTCATGCAGAACTTTCAGAATAGTTCTCCTAGCAAGTCTGAACATGTTACTTTGCTAATCAAGAGATGATGGCTGGCCCTTGATAAAGCAGTGGGTGGGTTTCCATGGCTCTCGGTGGCCCACACACATGGTTCAGTCGTGCCTCGCTCCGTGGTCTCACGCCAACTCATCTCTCCTAAGCACAGGACTTGCTCAGGCCCCGCTTCACGCACTGGGCCCTGCTCCTCTGCTCCGGCCTCTGCCAATGTGGCTTAGAGCATGTTTGGTCCCTTTGCACAAAATACTTTCTGAGACTTACCATTTCACTATGCTGTAACCTTTCTATCACAACAAAATTGGGATTTTTGCCTCTTTTTCCTTTGAAAAGGAAAATTTCCTGCATTATATGCATTCCTGACATGGCCTTGCTCTCTCAGTCTCTATAGTGAAAAAAACAGTAAAATCAGACAAGTCAGGTTTCACTCCAGTACCCATTACTTGCCAAATGAGCTTGGCCATGTTACAGCTTAATGCTTCAGCATCTTTCTCTGTGAAGTGGAGCAAACTGTACTACCTACCTCAAAGGGGTGCTTTGAGATTAAAGAAAGAAGTAAAATAATATTTTTCAAGTCTCTTACTTAATGTCTGATACTTTGAAGTCACTTGATAAATGGGGGTTGCCATTGTTATTATTGTGATAATTATTGTGGTTGGTTATCTGTAAAAAAAAAAGGATATTTATTCATTCATTCAACATTGAATTAGGCTCTAGGGATACAGTGGCAAACAAGTCAGACAAGGTTCTTGTTATCATGGAACTTATTCCAATGGCAGAAAGACAGACAACAGTCAGGTGAAGAGATGCATGAACAACATAATTTTAGATGGTGGGAGCGGCCATAAAGGAAAACATAGTAGTGAAGTGGAAAAGGCCTTTTTGGAAATGGGAAACTATTATAAATTCTATAATCAGAGGAGGTTTCACTAGAAAAAAAATCACATTTGTGCTGAAAACTGAATAGCAAAGAGTCATCCAAAGACGGAATTGGAGGCAGAGGATTCGAAGCAGAGAAAACAGCAAGTGCACAGGTGCTGAGGTGGGAGCAAACTTGAGGTGTTAAAGGAAGAATACCAGTGTGCCGGCAGCACAGTGAGCAAGGGGGAGAGTGGCTGCAGGAAAGCCAGGGGAGCAGGAAGGAGTCAAAGAGCAGGCTTGAAGGTCACGGCAGAGAATTGGGATTGTATTCCCAGGGCAGTGGAAAGCCACTGTAAGTGTTGAAGTAGGAAAGTGATGAGTTTTGAATTGCAACTTTAAAAGATAATTTAAGCTTTCAAGTTGACCAAAAGAGGGCAAAAGTGAAAGCAAAGGAGCACAATTAGCAAGCTAACAGTGCATTAACCCAGGGCCAGACGATGGTGGCTTGAACCACAAACAAGTTCTTCCTCCCTCAAGTTGTTATGAAGAATAATTGAGATGACGTAAAGGTACCTAGGACAATCCCTGGCACAGAGTGGATGCTCAAAACATTTTAATTCTCTTCTTCCAATTCTGTACTATAGCAGAGATATCTATTTCCACAAAGAACTCTAAGAGGCAGATACAACGCATGTAACTGTGAATGCCAGAGACTCACATTCTCATCAACTGAATGTTGATACAGCAACATTATAATAAGGCTGAGCAAATGCCAGTTTCAACCTGGTACATATTGCCTCGTGTTGCCATTTTGTTAAAACTCCAAAAACTATTATGCTTGAACACAGTAAACCCATTTTTTTTATAAGTAGCATAGGGACTATAATGTGTGTTGAATTCACAAGCTAGGATTGCCATTTTCTTCTAGTCCAAAGAGAAGATTTAAAATTTCCAATTTAAAACTCTACCAGATTTGTCTTTCAATTAATGCTGAAGGCACAATCCACTGGTTTGAATTAAAACTGCATGCTTTGCTGCTATCTACTAGTGGGTACTATAAAAGAATTGTTGTAAAATAAGTGCAAGGAATACAGTGTTACTTGTAATTCAGATGAGGAATAAGAAATGTAATTGGTGCTAGAGAAGTTCTGGACTAGAGCATCCACTCGGGGCAGGAAATAGAAAACAGCATCTTGTTATATTTAAGAATCTGGGTTCTAAAGAAAGATTTCTGGGTGTGGATCTGTCCTTCTCTCATTTATTCTCATGTGTTTGTGACCCTTGGGGAAGTCTCTTCACCTTGCTAAAAATCAGTCTCCTCATCTAAGGAATGTGAAAAGTAATAATACCTCCCTCATCAGATTGTGGTAAAGATTACATATGATTGACCATTTAAAGTGTTTAGCATGATGCTGGCATAAGGTTTAAAGAAATATCAGTTATCTTTATTACCCTCCAGCACCCGGAGGCTCAGGTGAAGGAATTGGAATTGTTTATTCTGGAACTAAGAAGGCTGAGTGTGTAATTTAGAATTTTACGATGAAATTGCCACAATGTATTGAGTCCTCCAGGGCTAAATGCTATGCCAAGGGTTTATGTATTAAAAAAGAGAAAAAAATGCAGCCCCCAACATCCAGAAGCTGGCCTGGCACTCCAGTTGGGCCTTGTTACTCTCCTATTGGACATAAAACCTCTCAAAGGACACCAACCTCAGACAAGATTGCTCTGAGACAAAGCAAAGCCACTTTGTAACTTCGTCCAAGCACAGACAAAAACGCGAGGACACTGTGCCACTCGAAAATACCAAACACCCTCTCTTTCTCCCCAAATGAATGCCTGCTACATATTTACAATTATAGCTTTATACTCATACTGGTCTCCACTCCCTTTAAATAAGATTTATTGAGATACACAATCACAGAATTGCCTCTGCTCTCTGACAGCATCTAATCTAGAGTGAACACTTTCCCAAATCACCTATTATATGTTCTTTCCAACGCCACCTTCCTGAGATATCCCACAGTTGCCCATAGTATACGTTCTTCTCTGCTGCAACGAGTAATAAACCTAGATTGTTTAACTACAGGTGTTTTCCCAGTAGTCTTTAGGTGAAGTGCATTAATCCTTATACATTCCTGTAAGCGATATATTATTACTCCATTCAAGAGCAGAAGAAACCAAGGCTCAGTGATTAAGTAACTTGATCCAGATGCTCCACAAAGCAAATGACAGAAAATTGCTAGGAAGTCAGGTGAGTCCCACTGTAAAGCCCAGGTTCATAAACACCCCAATTTCATCCTGATCTTAACTGATGATTACTCTGGGTAGAGTCCAACATATGGCTGAGCTAGAAAAAACTGTCAAGAAGCAACAGGATGGATTAGTTGGAGGCACAGGGTCTTAACAGGAAGTAGTATAAGTGTTGGAAAGGGGGACTGATTTTCCCACCAACAAAGCATTATTTGTTTTTAATTAAAATGATTAAGATGGCTTAAAGAAGGTAGAGAGAGGGAGACATTTTGACTTTGGAAAAGACTGAGCAACTTAACAGGATAGGTTGGAGGAGAGAGAGACCAATCTCATGCCCTACAACACTATTCTTCTATTTTTTGATTCAGAGATAGTGGTCTATAACTGAATGGTACTTATGTTGGGACTGTGGATATGGAAACCATTATGGCTAATATTATCCTTTAAATCATTGAAAGCATTTCTTATGAACAGGAAATGATAATTTTATTTTTACATTTCAAGTTTATCTTAGTAATTAGTATAAGACTTGGTTTAATTATTTTTCAGGCATAAAGGGGATAACTGGCAAGTGAACATTTAATAGGAAAATATATAGCTTGCACAATTTAAAAATAAAATCTAACAGTTTGCATGTTTAGCACCTTTCATGCAAGAAATTCAGAGCGTTGTGTAAAAATGAATTATGCCTCCTTCCCTTCCCTCACCACCCATGAAGAAGATTTATTTTACAACTGCAAGAAATGGCTCACGAAAGCATGACAGATCTTGAGTACCCAGAGATGTGGAGGTATGTCCTGAGTTGAAAGGATGGCTTGAGTTGATCTTTTGAACAGGAGCCCATTCACATATGTTAGCCAGTCTCCAGAGAAGCAAAACCTCCTCTTTTGGACATGCCCTGTCCTCTCTCTATGCCACCCTTACTCACTTTGTTCTCTTCCTCTAGGGCCCCACATATTGACATAGGAAGTTAGTCTTTCACTTCTATCTGGATTCCTCTGAATAGTCCTTGGAGAAATAATGGGGAAGGAGACATTCAACAGCAAAGGCAGGCTTTGCAAATCATGTCCTTGGAGGGGACGCCTACAAAAAAATCAGACCTTCATATGACCATGCAGACTACATCTTAGGGGTCAAGGAAGACTTCATTTAGAAGGTGACCTCTGAGCAAAGATCTGAAAGAAGTGAGTAAGCAAGTGAGGGAAAGGAATATTCGGTGCACATGGACTACAAGAATTAAGGTCTTGAGCTAGGAGGATATCTAGAGTGCTGGAGCACGGCTCAAGTGGAGAAAGTACAGGAGGAGAAGTAGCATTCAGAGAGGTCAACATGGAACAGGAGTGGACAGATTGGGTAGGCTCTTGTGAGTCACTATATGGACTTGGGCTTTTCTTCTGCATTAGATACAGAGACATTAGAATTTTTGAAAATAGGGGTGACATTGTCTCAGAATTCAAAGGAATCTCAATGGTGTTTACAGCATAGACTAAAGGGAAGCCAGAGTGGAAGTAAAGAGTTCAATTAGAAGTTTATTGCAATAATCTAAGTTAAAGATGGTGACTTGGACTGTCACCTGTGGAGGTGAAGATGGGAAAAGTATTAGGATTCTCAAAATATTTTGAAGGAAGAGCCTATAATATTTATTGACAGACTGGATGTGGGGTATGAAAGAAAGAGAGGAGTTGAAAATGATTCCAAGTATTTTGGCCAGAGCAACTGGAAGGATAGAACTGTCATTAGCCAAGATGGGAGAGATTGTAAGTGCAGCAGGCTTGGGAGGGAAGATCACGTTTAGGGTTGTTTCATTTGAGATATTTATTAGACATCTAAGGAGAAATACCGAGAAGGCAGTTGGATATACACATCAGTTCATGGACAAGGTGCAGTTGTAAATATAATTTTAAGAGCTATCACCATATTGACAGTAGTTAGAGTCAGGAAACTAGGTGAGAGCACCGAGAGAGTGGATGCAGGTGACAAAGATAGCAGAACCAAGAGCTAAGCCCATTCAATGTGGGAGAAATGAGAGAAATCTGTAAAGGGAACAGGAGGATCTGTCAGTGATACAAAAAAAGAAAAGACCAGGAACATGTAGCATCCTGGAAGCCAAGTAAAAAAATAAAAAAATTAAAAATTTCAAGGAGAAGGAAGTGATCATTATCTCTAAAGCTTCTGAAAGTTGTCCGGTATATTTAACAATGTGGAGTCATTGGCAACTGAAGATAAGAGCTTCTGCAACACGAAGGAGGCTTTTTCCAAAGAAGTAACAGTATATGTATATGAAGGAGAGAATAGTCCAGAAGGGAGAAACTAATGATATGAGGAAGAGAATTGCTGGCGCAATGACGTTGAGTAATGTGAGAGGTTATGGAATCCACTACACACATAGAGTGATTGTCCTTAGATAGGAGCATGGACATTTCTACATGTAGCAACAGGAGGGACAGGAGACTCTGCCAGTACAGGTGCTGGGAGGCAGGGAAATACGGTGATGGCAGTCTGTGGGAAGTTTTTGATTGCTTCTATGTTTTTAGTAAAAATAGGAAACAAAGCCCTCTCTAGTGACATGGAGGTCACTGGAGGTTTGAAAAGGAAAGGTATAAAATAGATGTCCAGAACAACCAAGGTTAAGGTGTTGCCAAGTCAGTACAAGGAGGCAAGAAGGGCAAGGGAATTGAGGGTAGATGCCAGGTAATGATTATAATGACTGAGCCTGGTGTTTAAGATGGGAAGGGAGGACGATGATGAGATGGGAGGGTGAGGAAAAAGGTGGTAACATGGATGAGCTGTAGGAGGAATTAGGATTAGGAGGGAGGGAGAGGGAAAAGTTTGCAAGATCAGGAGGCTGCAGATCCCAGAGAGTTCAAGGAGTGATGGTATCAGAGGAACTTAACTGAAAAGATAGGAAGTAGTGGTCAGGTGGTGGCATGCTTGAAACTGAAATTATAGATGGGTCACACGAAGTCTAGACTCTGGTCTAGAGTATAACCGTGGGAGGGAATGGCTGAGGGAGTGTCTTAGAGGAATAATGCTGGAATGAACTCACTGCAAGGAAGAAATCAAAGAACTTGGGGCCTGGATATTGGAAGTAAAGTCTGGATATTAAAATAAGGGAGAATTAAGAAAGGAGTGAGCCAGGGTGGAAATCTTCACCAAATGGATGGGAGTGATCCAGGGCTCCATAGGATACTACAGCAAAGAGAGTGGTGGGAGTCACTGTCTGATGACAAGGGGGCCAAAGCTACAGGGTTTTAGGGAAGAGGGAGAGAGAATGAATAGCCTGGAAATGGAAATGGTGAGCTAGGAAGGCACCCAACTGCACTTGCAGACCCAACGGTACAAGAGGCAAGGGAAGGAAAAAGCTGCCACTTGCAGGGGGCAACAGGGGGAGCAGTGTGCTCAGAGGAAGTCCAATTTAGGTTAGTCTAGTGCAGACGCCCCCCACACACAGATGCACGCACACTTGTGCAGACCCCTCTCATACACAGTGCATACACACATGTGCACATATACAAGTACACTTGCTCACACATAAGGAAACATACAAATAGGTGTATGTTTAAATAGGTGGATGTTACTGTACGTGAAATGCACCTCAATAGAGCTGCTGTTGTTTTTTTCTTTTTTGAGGAAGCATACAGAGATCATTTTAGGAGAGGTCAAAAAGTCTCTAAGAAAGTATCCAATGGAGAGATCTAATGTGAAAAAAAATCTTATATTTTTAGCACATAATGATATCATCTTTCCCTCTCTTGGATTCACAGTGCTCTCTTTGAATTTCATTCATGATCCTTCCGTCATACTCACTGGCATATCTGTCTTAAGTTGTGTCTATAAGATTGTAAGGCCCCCTCCAGGCCTGGAGAAGGTCTTCCCCAGTTTGACATCCTCCATAGGCTATAGCACCATGTCTATCTCACTGGAGACCCATGTAAATATTTCTTTAAGTGTGTTGAATTAATTTAAATATTTATTACTTCAAAGTATCAAAGTAACACCTTATGGAGGCATTTTCAAAAGAAACAGGAAATAGTTTTACCAAATACTACACGAATTCATATGAAAGGCAAATCAAACATAAATGAGAATATTTCATTAGTTATTATCATTAATAATCATCTTACAATCTGAGACTGAGAAAGAAATGCAGAGATGAATATCAAAAATATGTCCGATATGCAACTTTTAGAATTATATGGTGAAAAAAAAAACAGGATATAATTGCCAAGAAAGCTATTTAAAGCAGAAATATGAGATTAAAAATGCCAAAGGTGTAAACAACTTTAATCTGCTAATTTATTACACATGTCTCTTAGAGCCAAGTTTTATTTTAAGATTAGATCTTGGATATTTTCACTGTGTGGCTGCAAATGAAACTAAAATTTTCTAAACTCACATGCTAAGCATTTTTCATCTTTTAGATGTCTCTTTATCTTCTCTGAAACCAAGTTCATTTCTACAATTTAAGCATTGTGAATATATAGATATATGTATATATATTCATAAAATCTTTTCTTTTAAGGACACTGTTTTAAAGACATTATGACAGTGCTTACCCATGTCTGCATTCCACCCACAAACTGCATTAAGGAACAAGCTGGCTATAGAAATAAACAAAAGTTACTTTTTTATTATTAGAAGAGCGAACATGGCTTTAACTAATAAAGAATGATTCAGGGCCACTTGCTGAGGAAAATCATCCTTTCAATCATATATGGAGGAGGTGTGAAAGTGCATTATGGACCCCATATTACACACTGGACCCAATTACCTGCAACTCTTTCCTCTCTTACAACCCAGATTCTACTTTGGTTTCTGGACATATCTAATCTGACGGCTAACTTAATCCTCTAGCTGTATAAGGGAGCAGTCACAGTAAAAAATCGAGGTCCAATCAGTTACTTCAGAAATGATTCACTACCAAACGTAAATGGCTTTTGACTAGGTCTATGTTCTCAAACTTTCCAACAAGGCTCTGTTACCCCTATTTCTAAGAAACACAGTTCTCCAATTACACCACCGTGAAATGTGACCTTCCTCTCCAGCTGCCACTGAGGTTTAGCCACAATCATTAAAAAAGTACAGGTGTGCTGACCATTCAGCCAGCACAACAGTGGCATGGTATGAGACTTGGTGGATGGGAAAGGGAAATTTACAGGAAGGCTTGCACAAAATCGAATACTTAATATAATCTTAATGTGAGTGCCTTAAACCAAATATTTGCCCCCCTTCCTCCATGAAATATGATTGACTGAGAGCTTATATAAAACTGTAGCTTGGGGAGATTATAGGATTTTAATATATGAAGCACAAATATCTGCTACATGTATGACTTGTCTCCTTTGGCATGCAGTCCCCAAAAGGATAGGGGGATCACTGCGCAGAGATTGTTAACTTCAGATTGGAGTTGCTTCAGATTGTCCTGGTAAACAAGGAAGGACGGAACTAGGACAGTGGTAAGAAGCAGAAGGTGTATTTCATTTGTTAATATGGAATGACTTTATTAGAGCTGTTAAAAGAAAAATGGACTTACTTGGAAAGATTTCCACCACAGGAGGTGTTCAGAGACAGTGAGTAATCTTTAAGGCATCTTGGGTGGCTTGCACTAGATGACCTGAAAGCCCTCTTCAAGGTCTAAGGTTTTATTCCAGATTCTCAGGCAAAACACCCTAATAGTGTTGGTATGTTCCCTGTTTTCTGACAGTGCCATCCTTTCTCTCACCTCTGAGCCTCTGCACATCCTATTCCCTCTGCCTGGGAACACTTCCACCTCTTTGGCCCTTCAAATATGAGCTTAAGTCACTTCCTTTACTTCTCTCCAGAAAGCCTTCACTGTCCCAACAAATCTGGGTAGGGGTACTTTCCTATATGCTTTCATGGCATCTATACCGGTCCTATCATCACATTTATTCCACTTCACTGTGAGTTTCTTAAGAGTAGGGAACATGTCCTCATCATAATTGTATGTCCATCACCTGCACAAGGTCTACCCCATAGCCAGTTCTCAATGAATGTGTGCTAAATGACTAAATCACTTTGTTATTGAAAACCCTGCTGTGTTTTCCCCAGAAATCCATCACACCTAAAAATGGTTTAACCAGAGATACTTCACCTTGTTTACTCATACTATTTTATGAGTCTCAAGTTCCTTTCCCACCCAAGAAGTGCTCCCAATAGAATATTGGTATCATACATGTGCTTTAGGAACACTTACGTGCTGTCGTTTCACAAAGAAGTCTTTAGGCTAAAGCAATGAATTAAAAATTGCTAAGCCTATACATGATTAAAAGGCTACGAAAAAAAATGTAAGTCCATTTACAGCAGAACTCTCTTTATGACCACCATCTACATGTCTCAGTCTCTAATTTGGGGTTGGGTGAGCTGCCCTCTAATTAAGATGATGTGAGTCCCTGGGGGAACCTGGCCAGGGTCAGTGCCCACACGTAAATCCACACATCTTCCACTCCTGTTTAAAAAAAATGCTCTGAATGGCTGCGATGTCAGGATGCCTTGCTCAGCTACTTCCTGCAACTATCTGCCAAGGCTAATAGGGATAAATCAGAAACTACAGTGAATGTGTAGGTATCAATCTAGGACCTTAATTAAAAGAAGATAGCACAAACCACTTTTCCACATGATGGGAAAACCATGCATTAGCAAAAACAAACTCAAAATTGAATAGTTTAAGTGACTGTGGAACATTCCCATCTACCTCCTTTTTTTAAACTATGACTTTTTATGACTGTTGTGTGAATACTTCTTTAGTCATTTGAAACTCAGTAAATATTTGGTTGTTGATAAGAAGAATCAGACAGTTTATGCTAGTGCCCCTTATCCACCGCATCATGACTGAAGATGAGAAATGTCTACAGTTAACAATCTCATGGCCAGCCTCCAGCCACCTCCCGGCTTCCTGATAAACCTAAGACCTTGTTCTCTAACCAGTCTTCCTGCTTAACCGCATATTCACTACCTTTACCCTCTGCCTCTTCAACACCTCCTGTAAAAAAGATCCTACCCTCATTCTTACTTGGCTATTGCTTATCTAGACCAGTTTCCCAAACTTGAGTGCACTTAGGAATCATCTTAGGATCTTATAAAATGAAGATTCTAATTTGGTAGGTCTAGGGTGGGGCTGAGATTCTTCTCTTGTGAAAGCGTTCAGAGATTGCTGATGCTGGTCTGTGGCTAATACTTCAGAGTATCATGGACTCAGGCCAAGGATTCAGTGTAGAATGCATCAATCTGAGCAGCTTCAGCAGGTCTGCAGATTCCCAAAATGTTTAGTAAACGTTTATGTGTATGGAATTTTCTAGGGAAAAGGCCTATACCTTCCATCAGAGTTGCAAAGTACCCTGTGCAAAAGTTAGGAACAATTGGCCAAAGGCTACCACTCTTCTACTAGCTATACTGAGTCTCCGTCTGTTCTTCCCCCAACTCTCCCTCCCAAGCTGCTCCTGAAATACTCATCTGACAATCCCACCAGCAGCTGGTTTTCTATGCCCAACCTAATTTACATTATTCAAGGTACCTGGTACCCTGGACACATTCATTTTAAGGAATACAAACAAAAAAGAGATTTGAGATTAATGACTCCAAGACACAGGGGTAAAAACAACATGAATGTTGGGTAAAGAAAATCATTTGGGAAAGCAGGAAGACCAGAGTTTGAATCCTAGCTCCATAGTTATCTGATTCTATGACCTTAGTCATTTAGCCTCTAAGCTTCAATTTCTTCCTCTATAATAAAATCTACTTGTTGACCTCTTGTGAAGATAAAATAATAAGGACAAACTTCCTGGACATAGTGATTACACGATGAATTAATTACCTATTCCCTCCCCTTTATCACAAGGGAAGAAGAAGGATAAATTAAGAACTAAATCATTTTAAACCAAGATCTAAAGTTAAGATCACACTAAAAGACGTGTCCTTCTAGACCTGGATTCTGAATAATCAGAAGATATCTACTTCTAAAATACATGTAAGTAGTTTCTCTCTAGGATCTAACATAGACTAGAACTGATAATTTTGAGGAATTTTTAAGGGAAAATAAGGAATTCTTACACCACATTTCAACTCTTTTTGGTTTAAGGAAACTGTGTTAGAAAATGCCTGCTAACCAAGACCTCACAGCAAATATGTATCCAATTTTAATACAACACTACAAAACTGTTCTGGAAAGTTAAAACTAGTTATTAACAGAGTCTGGGTGGGAAAAAATATTCTCTAGGGGTGAAATGATTTCCCATGTGAAGAATTAGGCTTTGGGACTCTTGATCATAAGCCTTTCATATGTTACCTAATAAAAATGCCATTGGTTCCTTATCAGACAACTACTAGGTCCTCGCTAGCACATTTTCCCTGAACCTCAACACAGCAAATCACTGTAGAAATAATGCAAAACATCCCCCATTTCATGCTCAGTGTGATATGACACCTTTACTTGTCTGTCCCAGAAACTTCAGCATTTAAAAGATTTCATGGCCCCAACACAGGCTTTTCAGGGCATCCTCGTTATTCTGTCATATTCTATTTTTTAAAACTACAGGAAGAATTTGGAAGAAAAGCTATCTCTTTGGACCAATTTGTCCAATAATGAGAGTTCAAAGCTCTAGTTATCTCTTATTCTAAAATACTCTGTTATCCCTCAAGGATAAATTGTTTCATTTCTGATAAGGCCCTTGTCCAATCCCAATTACTAGCAAAGGAAGTCTTGGGGGGTAAATGTGTTTACTTGTTTTTCCACGTAACATCTTCAAAGAAACTTAAATGATGAAAGATCTGCTCCTAAGGATATCTTTCAGAAGTAAATTCAGAAAGACATTTTCCTCATCCTCCTAAAACAATCTTTATCTCCAAGGAAATTGAACCAATACTCAAGATCCTACCTCTCAAAGCAATGTTTTTCCGAAAGAGTTGTCCTTATTCATCTAATATAAATATCATCTGTGTAGTCATTCTTTATACCCCCAAGATTAAAGCTAGTTTAAAAATAATTTTCCATTTACATATGTTTTCAATAAATCGAAAGTCAAAAGCGTTTCAACCCTTGCCATTCCGGCAACAAAAGACAAGAGTCACATTATCTTAGGGGTTTTATGCAGCAAGATAGAGCACCGGGCCTCTGAAAGAGATACTTTTCTCATGGTGAAGGGTTAAAAGAGGACACCAAATCATCCTCTGGAAGTCATTAAGTTACAAAGCCCCAAGAAGATAAAAGTTTCCATTTTCTAAAATGTAAATCAAAAACATATTCATTAGTATTGCAAAACAAACATGCAAATCTTCACCACTTGAAAAGCTCGGCTAAATATGTACAAGGGCTAAACCCAAAAATACATCTGGTCCTCGGTTACAGAACTTGCTTTTTTGGTTTTATCTAAAGAGTTTGTCTGTCTTCCATGGTTGGCTTCTTGGATTATTGCAATTCATAATAAGCCTTTTAGCTAAGGATGAAATAAACAAAGATAAAGTCTATGTCCTAGTTTAAATGGTCCAGATGGGATGATTTTTCCATATGTTCAGCACACCCACTGTTTATTAATCATTGCTAGCAGAGCTTAGAGGATTATGGGGTTTATTGCCTGGGCAAGGGCTGAAATTTACAGTTTGTACAATCTCTGCACACCTTTTTAATATTCCATCTTTTCTGAGTTCTCCTTTGTGTTAATTCAGGGTGGCTGTGTGTCCTAACCCATGTGTGTGGGTCTGTGTGTCTCTGTGTGTGTGAGATATATTATACAGTAGGGAATCTCAGCCAACTGATGAAGAGGTTTTTGTGCCCAAATTTGGATACAATATCAGTCTCAAGGAATGTGTTACATCATAACAATGACAATGTGGGTAAAACTGGCAATACTTGACTCACTACCCTTTATAGTGATGTGCTTAGTGTCTAGCAATCTGTTTTTCATATGATGTTTGTTTCTCATAAACAGTTTCAACATGGGACAGTATGGTGTCAAGATAACAGTCGTATCATTTGTCATTGCAGAACGTCTACGAGGCTTGCCAGGAAAGTAAGATTCTTTTTTTCTGGAGCTTCCTACAAGTGCATGCGCTCTAGTGATTGTTTCTCCTCAATATGCTGTATTGCTTTTTGAAAACTGACCATCACTGCCTTGGCTATGTGTCATTTCAATTTATCCTCAGTGAAATGAATTTTTCAGAAGGGTTGGCATAGGGGACGGTGGGGAAAAATTTTTGCATGAGAGAGGAGGTGATTCTCAGACCTGCTGCAGCCCTTGAATGGGGAAAACCCCACATGGTGATTTAATGTAGCAACTAAGTCACCCTGATTGTTTCCCATAGTTTTTTTTTTAATGAGTATGGTTTTAGATACAATGTATTACCTCCATTTACCTAAATATACTAAGTTCTTAAGCGTATTTTTAGTTGTAAAGTGCTGAAAGCAACAATTTGGGAGGAAAAAAAGGAGAAACCTCTGTCTTTTTATATATCACGATCATTAAGCCACCCTGTCAATCTGAGGGAATTCTGACAGAAGGCTTCCATATTTGGAACACCCTGAAAACTTGGAAGGAGAAAAAAGGGGGGAGATATTCTTTAAAATTTCTTTTAATAGAATTGGTTAAGACAGTTAATATAGAAAATTTTCTATTAATCATGTATGCCTTTTATAGTATTTTTACATGGGTTTCAAGATGTGGTTTTATCTCTTCGGCAAAAAGAAGAATGGAAAGCCTCCATAAAGCATAAGAATAGACAGCTGTGGGCACAGAAAACCGATATTCAGTCATTCAAAAAGGCTTTGAAATCACTCTGCTGGAGTCTTGTGTACAGTAGTTAAACTCTGAACAAGTATCTTTTATGATGTCCTACCCTATGCTGTGGGCACATAACATTTGCTCTATAAAATAAAGAATTTGTGCTCAGGAACCAGCATTTTCCAAATGAATTGCCTACAGGAGTAGCATTTAACTATGTCAGTGAATGGAAGTGATCTAACTTGCACTTGGAATGTCAACTCTATGACCCAGACAATGGTCAGATATTCTGGGAAGTCTATACAAATAATCTCCTTCTGAATCTACTTCTTGGCTTCTGTGGCCAGGAAAGCTGCCCCATTTAAAGCACTGTTGGCGGGCAGGTTTGTACTCCAGCTTTCTCCAAGGTGATAGACGAGGCTTACTTTCCTATTCAAAGCAAGAAATGTTAATATGACTAAGCAAGGGAGGAAAATATTGTTTCTTTTCAGGGTCTGGTGCATAGAGAGCAAATCAAGCCCACAATCACGCTGTATCAATTTCTTACTCTTGATCTCTCACTTCCCTTCTCTTTGCCTGTCCCAATCCTCCCAAGCCCCAGTTTCTAGTTCAAGGCCTTTCTGTTCCATGAGACCCTGTCTCCAAAGTCCATGTTCGTGTCTCCCATCTCTGGACCACAAAAGCTCAGTCTGACTGACTCTACTGTAAATATAGATACGTTATCATATGCTGCCTTGTATCATTAATAATACTTTCATGTCTCTTCTGTTTTCTTTATTTGATTTTATGCCCCTGGATGACAAGGACTGTTTTTCTAAAATGCATCAGTACGACTGTGTTGAGCACTTGCAACCTGCCAGGTACAATGTTTCCTTAGTTAGGTCACTAACTCTAGAATTAGATTCCATGGAGGAAGATCTACTTTGCCCATATACTACCTGGTAAAATGAATAGGAACTATAATTCTCTGGGCTCCCGTGCCTAGATCAACATGTAATGCCCAGTGTGAGCCTGATTTAAGTGCAACACAGAAAGCCTTACATATATAGACATTTTAGAGGGTCACAGTCAGTGGCCAGAAAAATTATTCTGGTAGATTGAAAATATTCTCTCCTCATCTCAGAATGGGTTCACTGGTTTCAGTGGTTTGTGTCATATTAGGTGAAATTTTATGACACTTCATTATTTCACCATGATTTTTCATGGCTACACCCATGAGTTTCAGTCACTTGGTAGGACTTCCTGAGAGGATTGGCTAGAACTCAAAATTTCTGAGTGGTCATTTTTGTCTTTTAAAAATACCTGACCAGATTATACTACTTAATAATAGTTATTTTCACTTTTCCACACTTTCAATAGTTTATTTAAATTGGGGGAGAAAATAAGGTTCCCAAAACCATTTCCACTGCTTCAAGCCTCAGTCTTAGATTCTATTCCTTTAGTCTCAAAAGAACCTTTTTACCACTATTGCAGCATAAGAATATCCCACCGGAAATGGTCAAGCTGCTTCCTGACAGACCAAATGAAAGGAAAGCTGAAGGCACAAAGCTCTTATTCAGTTAAAATGGAGGTTCAGAGGTCTAGATGATTCGGATTGTATATGTACACTGTTAGATTATATACATAAACCCCACCCAGCAATGTACTTACACTTTTCAGAATAGTGAAAGCCATGGATGCCAACTGAAATGAGAAATTGCAAAGCCAACCTTGGCCCAGCAGGGAGATATATTTTATCCTACCACATTTTTACATTTGCATACATGGCACCCTTCAAAGCCAGGAGTTTATATTTTCCCACCAAGGCTCAGCATGTGTGAAAAATGCTTTCCAAGAAACAAACACTGGCTAAGATGCAAATGCAAATGTGAATTGTGGGCAAGCAAGTATAGTTTAACCTGAGCTGAGATCTTTCCTCTGTATCTTGGGTGAGTTTGATAATAACCCAGATCTCCTCCAGACAAGAACCTTGATCCTCAAAAATCCAAAAAACAATGGCACAAGGAAAGAATCATTGGAAAAGCAAATGCACTTCTCAATAAAGAGCACTATTTAACTTGAAGAAAAAGTGGTGGGGGGATTCAGGGAGAGATAAGCATGCTCAAGGCTGGGAATTATTTGCTAGTTCGTTCTTTCTATGAAAAGGATTATCTCTGTGACCACAAATAAATTCCAAAGCCTCTGGTTCCATGAGAGTTTTTTTCCCTTGGAAAAGAACAGTACTAGAATTCCACTCTACTGGTTTCCAACCCTGAAAGGATTCTCAGAGTGAGGATATGAACAGTGGGTCTCATGCTCATCAGATTTACCAATTGCTTTCTCTCCCCACTGTCCTAAAAAAAACCTTTCTGTAGGTTGTCAAATATTATGCAGGTTTAGGTCTGAAAGGCTATAAATTTATGGCACCTATCAGAACCAGAAGGAAGTAGTTTACATGGACCAGCAGACATGGAGGAGGCTGAGGCAAGTCCAAGTTTCCTGCTATACTGGACTCCATCTTTCCAGGGTGCCGGACCTTGACTCACATTATGTCACCCCTGAGCAACGTAAGATGATTTATGCTCAGTGGCACTGGCTCTTTCTTTCTGTGTTTTTGGAAACAAAAGAAAAAAGATGTCCAAGAGAGATTACTTGGAGATTTGAAATTTTATTTAATGCATGGTTATTTGCCTACATATGGCCCAGGCCTGTTTGGCACAAACTGCCAAGTATCTTAAATGGTTCCCAGGAAACTCTCAGCTTCAGCTCCACTGCCATGACTTTTCTGTACCATTTTAATTGTTCCAATAAGATGCTCCACAGTGAACAGTCAAGCACTGATGAACCAGTCATTTGCCAATCTGGATGTCAAAACCAAAGAAGAAGTACAGAGAGATTCCCTTTTATGTGGAATATCTTTTCAGTCATCCTTTTGTTTTTAACTTATTTGCAAATAACAAAAAAGTTAAAAAAATTTTTTTTGGATCAGCATCAGCTGCCAAACATAAAAAAATGACAAAAGCAGGCAGTGGAGAGTGGCATTGTGTCCCCAGCCCAGGTTCCTAAGAAGTAAACAAACTTTTCTGTAGTGTGATACAGTGCCAATTCATGAAGGGGATGAATCATAAATGATGCCTGAGCTCATAAAACTGTTCTTTCCTTATCAAGATGAGGGTTTAGGCTCTCAGATTTCAAGGGTTTGCTTTGATTTTTATTTTTCTTAGGCTAGCACATGCAGCTCTCACATGTTTTGCCTTGGGCATTAATTAATATGGGTAACCAACACCTCACATAGGAAAAAGCAAAATCAATTAGCAAATAAAAGATATTAACTACTCATTATGTGCAAGTTTCTAAGGCTAGATGCTTAAAGAACACAATAGGCAATGTGGCTACATCTTGAGTTTTTCACAGGCTAATTAAGGAACAGAGATGAGCAATAATAATAATGAAATACATGCTGAGTGCCAAAATAGAGTCAGTCAAATCAGTATTTTAAGGCTTGGAAAAGGGGTTTGGTCAGTTAAGAAAGGCCCAAGAAAGTACTTGAGAAAGAAGAAAACTCAGACTAGTAGAAAAGAGAGGCTAGAGCTTCATAGAAACAGGTAAAAATGTAAAGGAAACTTTTTGCTGAATCTAACACTGTAGTAATTAGAGTTTACATGTATTTCTCTTTTTTCCAAACCTACTTGAAAACTACTTGCATATGTTTCCCCCTACAAAGGGACTAGTCTTCAGGTCAACTGGTCAAGACTGATCAAGGCCAGGAAAACAATTCTGCATTTACTAATGGGCACAATGAGAACACTAATGTAGCAGAAATACATATCAATTATGAGTGATCAATAATATGAGGAAGTCTAGTGCCTGTGCTGTATGTTGGTCTCAAATCTAGATTCTTTCAAAACCATATTAAGGGTTAATTGTAGAATTCCTCATGCTTCTGAACAAAGCTTTGGGTGAGTTTTTTGAAGACTAAGCCTGTGTCTTCCAGCTCTGTATGCCTAGTGCCTAGTAAGATTTCTGGGTTTGCAGTAGATGTTCAGTTAGTATATGTTAAATTGCACTGGTGTAAATCACATTTCAGGCTGATCGAAATGTAGACATTTGTGAATGATAATTTCTCCAGGATTAATAGGTGTAAAGTAAATTATGACTACAATAACTTTAGACAGTATTTTCTTAAAATGTTTTTCTTTTAATCTCTATCTCTGGCCATCATTATAAATGTGACTTTTTGGGTCAATTTATCTATGTCATCTCTGGGCACAGATAGATGGGTCAGGATGTGCTGGTTTCCCCTTACCCTGGTTGGTGTCTAATGAGTTCCTTAAGTTCTTGTGTAAAGAAGAGCATACTCCATGGGGTAGGGTGAAGCTAACCTTAGCATGATGACATTGATTTTAAAAATCTCAGGTCATGAATTAGCACTAGCTTAAGGCGGGTGTACATGCAATGAGTTCCAGTCTATCTCTCAAAGCAGTAACAATTCACAGTAGAAATTATACAATGTTCTGAGGAGCAATTGAGCCGGTCAGAAATTAAAAGAGCTATGTATACACAAGATAACAAGCATATGTATTAGGGGGAAATACACAAGTAAAGAGGGAACTATCGAGCCAGCAAAGACACTATGGAAAAGGTTGCCCAACAAAGCTTCAAGGCTTTGCACTGAGTCCTGGGCAGTCTTCTTGGTCTCCCAAGGACATGAACTATTCAGGGTCTGCTTTTGGCTGCTCAAGTGCTTTCTTTCTTTAAAGAACTTATAGAACTCATGCCTCCATTTGCTGCCGGCTGAAATGTGGGTCTTGTCAAAGATAAGAGAGTCAAAAGCAAAGCAGAAACTCATCTGAGCTTCTCAGTAGCCTTACACTCATGTGGCCACTCTGAATTTTCATCTGGAAGTTTAATGAACACATTCATGATTCATGACCACTATTTCATACTTTCCTAGCATAGATGTATGCCTGGCATCATTTGATTTCATATCCTCCACATCTCTACTGAGCAACAACCAGGTACAGTATCAGAGCAGTAACTCCATCCTTAGGTCCCATGGATGCAATCATGAATAAGCCTTTGTCACTCCCTTCCAGATGCTCATTATGATAGATACAATCAAATCAAAAGTGATCCTCATGGCTGTGGACTTACAACTGAAGAGAGAAAATATTAGATTAACACACAAATGATTGCACAAATGATAGGCACATGACAGATTGCTATCAAGAGAAGGGCTGGCCTTTGCGCCGAACAAACAGGTGTGATTATCTCGTGAGAATAGTAAGCACAGAAAACACAGAGGCGGGTGAAAGCCGGGACACAGAGACCTCAGGCCAGACTCACTCCCTCGGGTCCCCTTTAGCCTTCAGTGACTTTCCCGCAGGTTGTGTTCTGTGCCACTGGAAGAAACACTTGGGAGGCAGCCAGCAGTCATTTTCGTGATCTCTGCAGCCACACCCAAACCCAGCCAGCGAACTCCCAGGTGGAGGTGCTGGTCTCAGACAAAGGACAACACAACAGCTACAGAAACACGACTAGGAGAGAGAGGAAAGGGCCGGTCAGACAGACAGGGCTGGACATGCTTTAACAAAGCCAGTAACTCCTAACCCAGAGCTTCAGAGAGTGACTCACCAAGGATTAAACCATTCCTGGGTTGCCTTGAAAGATTGGAGGAACGCTTAAGCAACCAATTCTTCAATAGATTGGGTTGATCCTAATTTAAACTAAGAACATATTTTATATGGCCTTGCAAATAGTTTTCCAAAATCACCAGATCTTCCGAATGCATATTTGGCCCTTAAATACAAATGGAACTCAGCGAAACAATGGGGCTCCCTCAATCTTCCTATTGTCGCCCTGATCCCTAACTGGACAGAGTATAAGATCTGCTTGCTGATGGACCTGTAATTCTCCTTCAAACTTCCAAGCATTTTAATGCTTTCAAATCTTCAGGTTATTCCTCTCATTGGGCACTGCTGGCTTTTAAGCCTGGGGCTTCTGAGCCAGTGTTATGGCTCATGATCAGTTTACACGCACACTTTCCACCCTTGGCTGCCACTAAAGAAGACTTTCCTATTCTTAACTACACCTCATAGGCCTCCCCGCCATTCCTTTCCTATATGTCCCTGTAGGAAGGACTGATAGATACCTTGCTCAGCCTTTGCTATCACTTCCCTTCTCCTGTTCCCTCCTTCACCCTTACTCACCTCAACCTCCCACTCTCCTAAGTGCCCCTCCTCGCTCCAAAAGTTTCTCAGAACTGGCAAAGAAATAAATTAAGCGTCTCAGCTTCAGGCTTGTTAGTTTGTTAACTCTATCAGGGTACTGATTCAATACTTCACCTATTTTATGTAAGTCCCCCTGCTAGGTACTATGGAAAAAGGAAAATCATTTATAGCCTCTTTTTCTTTTAAGGAATAAACAATCTAGAAACATAAAATTAATTGCCCCCATAATAACTAATATTTGCAAGTAGCTTTGTGATTTGACAAGCATTTCCTCATGCACCATCTTGTTTAATCCTTAGAAAAATGCTACAAGGTAAAATTGTGATCTTCCCCACTTCATAAGGAAGAGCCCTAAGTTCAGAGCAGTCAAGGGACTTTCCTGAACATACCCCTCATTAAGGGAGCAGAGACCCAACTTAAATCCAGGAATTCCAACCCCAAACTTTTTGCTCTTTCCCAAGTAAGGTGATGTAAGAAAAGTATAAAGAAGGTGTTATTGGAATTCAGAGGAGGAAACGCCATGAAAAACCAGAATGTTCTCGAAACCACATCACACATAGTTTCTCCTTCAGGCATCTGGCTGCAGTGTCTCCAGTAACTGGTTTATCAAATAGTTGCTGAAAGTTCAGCCAACAGAGTCCTTCCCTAAAGCCGTTTCTCTGTCACACAGAGGAGGCCATTGTGGTCTCACCCTTGTTCTCAATTGCTCTGGAGCATCAAGTTTATCTTTATAATTGCAAAGATGTCAAGGGTGCCAGATTCCTGTATTGAACAACAAAAGGACGGTGAATTATCAGATTTTTAACAGGAGACTCGAGAGGAAAGGAGAGGCAGGAAGGCCTTGGGGTGACTTAGCTATCTCTACACCCAGGCAGTTGCAACATCAGAACTTTAATAACTTCAGAAATTATTTTCATTGAACAAATATCATTAAGTTCCTACTCCATGCAAGCCACTGGGCTAAGAGCTGGGGTTCCAAAAGTGAACTAACTAATGGCATAAGGCACAAGCATTTGAATTATATATTACACATCTCAGACATTTCACTTTTCTGGCTTATGGGCGAAGCCACGGATGAGCCATTCCAATTCAATATAACCCTGTCTATAACACACTCCAGCTAAGCTGAGTCCTATTGTTCAGTCAACGGCATTATAGAAACAAATTCTCCAAATAAAATCGTCCTCAGAAATTTCCTGATCATGTACTTTGGGAATTCCTGCTTTGATGGTCTTCCAAGCCCTTTGGGACCTCTTTGAGAGACTGTGATGGCTATGCCAGAACTGTCCCTACCCCTGCCCTCCAGCAGCTGTCTCTCTGATCTTAGAGGGTGGTAATCACTTTTTTGAAAACCAAACTAAACTCACCATAACATCCCAACACAACTTTTGATAACATTCAAAAGCCATTATTTCTGGCTCTACTTCTGTCTGCCAGGAAAAAATAGAGCTGGGAGGGTCTCCCACCCAGCAGTAGGGGAACATGGAACTCCTCTTTCAGCCTGGCATTTTCCATTATGCAGGTGAAAACTTTCCTATTCAAGTCCTGACAATTGGGCTATGGAAAAAGTCGGCTCAGAATTCAGAAGAGTCCAACTTTTCTGTGATTCTCTCTCTCTTTCTTCCTCCTTCCCCTTGTCCTCCTCCTCTTTGGCATTTCAGTTTCTGCATTACTTAAGATTCAAAAGGAATTAAGGTTTGCATAACAAACAAAAAACTCATCCCAGAGCTCCTTTGTAAGATAAAAAAATTTCTCAAGAACAAGCATCACTTCTGCTGAGTTTACAAAAAGGCACTCAGGTCTCCAAGATGCTCTGAAAGGCCTCAGGAAGGAAATCGGGATTTTTAATGGAGCAGCTCTGGTATTCACAGAGGGAAAAATAAAATAACAATGTGATGTTGGGTAAATCATTTGACTTATCTGGAGGTTCATTTCCTCAGGTTTCAAATAATATTTAGATGTATCTAAAACCACTGTGTTGACCGATAACTATTATTAAACTACTCATTCTGATAAATGCAAGAAGACATATGGTAGGGAAGTTTCCATGGGAATTCAATTCTCAAGGCTGGAAAAATCCAGCCAAGGAAGTCAAGAAGACATTCAATCACAATGGTCAAACCCTGGGAGAACACCAAAAGACTATTTCCAAAGGTGTGTTTCTCTGAATTAGACTTCTCCAACATGCTCTCCCAAAAAGGTGCTCCACAGTCTCATAAGATCCAACAACAGAGAGTGGCTTCTCTTGGAAATTCCTGAGGAGGAGTCCTATAGCAAAGACTGTGAAAGGTCCCATCTTAACCCGTTGGACTTTGTTGAACTGTTCCTCTTTAAAATCTGTTTGACCACAGATAATTGGGATTTTTGAAAAGCACTTAATAGTTCATAGGTGGGAAACATGGCAAAAGAGGAAAGAAATCCACCTTGAAGGAAGGATGGCTTCCCAAAATTGAACTGACTTCGTCAGCATGTAACAGGCTTAAGGGTACAGTGATGTCGTGATTGCATGTCTGTCTAGAGCATGCCAGAGTGAAGTAATGGCTAATGCAGTTTCCTTCTCTAATTGGCATTCTAAGCCTTGGCACCTGGTCCTTAATCTGAGTCACGAGACTTCACCTTACTCCAATAAAGTGGCCTAACTGAAGCCACCTCTCCCTTTTGCAAACATCCAGCCCCCAGACATTTTTTTCATATCCTTGTATGCCTGTAACTCCTACCCCAGAGACCAGTGGCCACTCTTCCAACCATATTTCATAGAAACCAATATTTGTCTAGAACACATTAACCCCACTTCAGGTAGAGAGGCAGCCAATAAAATTATAACCACCTGGGAAATCAGCAGCCATTTGAAGGTGCTGTTGTTTGAAAGACAGCTAATAGAACATGCAGCTGCCTAGCAAGGAATTACAATAGGAAATTGGGTTGAAAAACAAATTGGAGGCGCCTCTCTCATGCTCTGGAAATGAGCCTGTTAACATCCCAGGAAGATGGCCAGTACAGTGTGGTAGACTTGGTGAAAACTGTATCAGGGCTGAGGTGTGCAGGAAACACCCACCACTCTAGACAGTAACTTGTCTGGTTTCCACAATCTATCCTCTCATCAGCACGCTGACACCTTGCCCAGTTTACTACCAGAAGAAAAACTTTCTATCTCCATGGTGTTTTACAGTTTCAAAGCACTTCCCTGTGGCTTCTCACTGGATCCTGGCTCTGCAACTTTCAAGAAGACATTTTCTCATCTGCAGGATGAGAACAGTGGGCCATGTGATAGCCAGGATGCCTTTCATCTTTTCATTCATTTGTTCATTCAATACAAAGTTGCTGAGCATTCCCTAAGTGTCAGGCAGGGTGCTGGGCATGGAGTGGTGGCCCTTACAATCAGTAAAGGAGAGAGATGATTGGTAACGTGCATTAACCAAACACAATATTACCAGATCAAAATTGCTGTAAATAAAACAAATAGGAACTTACAAAAGGAAATTAGAGAGACACCTGTAACTTCACAATGCTTCCAATACCCACCGACAGGATACAGATTGGGAATCTAAAACTTGCCCAGACATCAAGCTAGGGGCTGTCAGCCATGCAGCAGCTCAGGCTACTCAGTGCCACGCTGTCACTTTCCCCTTCAACCCAGGAAGATACCTTGTTGCTTGTAGCCCGGCAGGGGGGAGGACGTACAGTTTTTGAAGTTACAAACACTGTGATTTAGAGGGAATAAAAAGAAGAGAGGGAAAGGAAAGAGGAAAGGGGGAAGAAAAGAAATAAAATCTCCAACCAAAACCAAAAACAAAGCAACAAAACAAAACAAAACAACCCTCCCGCACCACAGTCTGCCTCAGCCTGACAGCCAGACTGAAAATCTAGGGCAGAACACAGGGGGCCTCCCACCAGGAACTATAGCTGATTATTCCATTCTACATTAAAAAAAAAAGAAAAGGGGCAGTTGGGGCAGGGAGGGGGGACTTCTCGGAAGTGCAAATGAGGATTGAGTTGCAGTAAAGCACAACAGGCCACCATCTCTGAGCAACAGGGATTTTGTTCTCTGTGTGGAGATACAGTCTGACAAGACAAGTTCACTCCAGTTCACATCGCCCTTGAACACAAAGGCCCAGGAGGTTCACATCTGGGACTCCTGCACACAAGCTTTATCACCTTTACAGCTGCGGGTAATTATTAGTAATAATAATAGATAATATTTACGTAGCCCGTTTCAACTAATGATCCTAAGGCATATGACAATACCTACCCATTTAGGTATGCACAGCCCCCCTTCCCAGCAACCTGCTAAGGGATGGCTTTCGCACCACAGCAGTGCAGATGAAATGCAGCACATGGTCACTAGGCACTACCACTTGGCAGCAACTCAGGATTCAAAGCTAAAAGGGTGAAATTTAAATATTAATTTAGGATTTAGAAAAATAACATGGATTCAATCCTTAAGGAAAAGCAAAGAGGATGGTGGATGCGTGTCAATATGTATTTGTCCAGATCCATAGCCTGGACAACACCGAGAGTGAACTCCAAGGGAAACTACGCACTGGGGGTCATGATGAGGCATCAGTGGGGGTTACAATGTGATTGTAACAAAGGCACCACTCTGATGTGGGATATTGGCATTGGGGACACTGTGTATATGGGGGCACGGGGTAAATGGGAACTCTCTGTACCTTCAGTGCAATTTTGCTCTGAACCTAAAAATGCTCTAAAAAAACAGTCGAGTAAAACAAATAAAAGGCAAAGAGGCATACAGTTTTTTATGACAAGCTGGGACTGGTTCAGTACGACTCAGATGCATTCTGTTTGAATCCCAAAATCAGTTCAGAATACTTTCCTGAGGATTTGTGGATTCCTTCAGAAGCAGATTCTGAAATTCAGGTCCAAGCAGAGTAATAGGAAGGTGAGCCTTCGAAACACCAGTCAGGAATTGGAAACTGGGGCAAGGAAGGCAAAGAAGCATAAAGGGTGACTTGTATAGCCAGCTAGCCCCGGAGCCTCATCCCTCCAGAGAAGACTGGAAGACAGTAAGGATTCCCTGAGTTCCTACGACCCAGAGGCGAGGACGCTGTGGCTTTCTGTCACCCAATCATCATCCTTTTTTGTTTGAGGCTGCTTTGGGGAAATTAGCTTTCAAGAACTCCCAGCTTGTCTCACAGACCACAAAAGCTCTTCACAGCCAGAAAAAAGGTCCAAACAGAGGGCCACAGCTGTCCTAATGAGGAGCCTCTCAGAATACAGGTGACTGCCAGGGGGGTGTATGCAGGGGCAGACAGCATCCACTGCTCTGTTCCAGTCCCACATGGAGTCACCTACCCCCCTACTCCAGCTAATGAATTGGGCAGAAAGACTAAGACATCAGTAAAAGACAAGAATGTTCAAGCCCCTTTCTGACTCTTAGAAAGGGAAAAGAAACATCTAAAACTGTAGATGACAAAATACGGTTTTCCAAAAAAGGTGGTAAATTATTTGTGTTAGTAATCAACAGAGACCTCTAATAAATAAATAAGTAATCTCATTCTGTGTCTAGAGCAGGGCTTGGCAGCACTGCACATGGAAATTCTCACTGTGGAAATATTTGGATGTGTTTAAAGCATTTCAGATTTCTAGGAGATATGTGAGCCGCCATGGTGGCACATAATGAGATTGGTCTCCCGATGTCCCCTCAAAACAACCGTTTCCTTCGAGGGGGTAAGCAGTAATGCAAAACATGTTCTGTGCTGTTAAGTTTTAAAGAACTGTGCTAACCACTATAATATGGAGGCTTTTCCCTTCATTAATATTCTAGTTAAATATACACCAGTGACAAGTTGCCCCACCTTAAGATGTCCTGGGACAACTTTTCAAAAAAAGTTTTACATTGTCTGCTCCATCAGTTGTATGCTGGGCATGAACAAAATAAAGAAAAGGTTTTAGTTACTAAGGAAAACATAGATTTTAAAATATCCTTTTATTTAAAATATACATTTAAAGTATTAAGGTCCTACTCTTGAAGAAGCCATTCAGGGTTGAAAGTGAAAGGGTAACAGGTGATATAAACTTCCCGACCAGCTCTTCCATTCAAACACAACTTCTACTATCCCTTCATTTCCCATTACTTCCCTACCCACCTTACTCTAAGCCCACCAAGCTGATGCATAAATAAGAAACATTAAGCTTAGAGACACAAAAAATGCTGTTTTAAGAGAAGGTGGCCAGTGTTGAGTAGTCTAGAGGAAGAGAGACTCTTGGAAATTAACATGGAATTTGACTCTTCTTAATACAGTTAGACATACTGAGGTCTTTTAAACTACAGTTTACACAAGTGCAGAAATGCCCAGTGAAGAAATGCATTTAAGTAAGTTTAGCGTTTGTGTCCTTTTATCACCAATTCAACTGAATCATTGCCAACTTTAGCAAAGAGCGCTCTGCTCCCATTTAAAGATTTAAATTTTTATTCTGAATTAGGGATTGGTTTTTGGTTTTGATATCCTACGGCAGAGGCCAAGGATCCAACAGGAATTAAAAACGTTATCAGAGTTTGTCCTACACATTGAAGCCTAAAAGGAGTCAGTAAACATCATCCCTACACTGTTTCTGTTTGATGCCAGAGTATGCACCACCCCTTATTTTTTCACATTCCTCAACAGTATTAAGCAGGGTGCCTACCGCTGTGGGCAAGCAGCAAATGGAGTCCTTTGTCCTGGGCTAGTTATTTCCTCCATTTCAAATCAAGATCTTACAGTAAATATCTTAAATCATTTATTCATTCATTCATATAACAAATGGTTGTTGGGTGTCCACTATAGACCATGCACGGTTCATAGCATAAATAAGACAAAGTCTCCCCTTAATGGAGTTTGCATGCAGATGGCTCAGGTCCTATAGGAATGACACCTCCTTTAGGCACCTGGCTTTCATACTGGAGGAAAGAATTATCCTCAAACTCACAAGGTGACCCACCTGCCTTGAGGTCATTCAACTCTGATTCTGGCCCATGTCTGCCCCTCCCAGTTATATCCATCCCCTACTGTTTTCTTACTCTGGAACCCAACACAGATTTTCCCATAGCCAGGGGAATCTCTGCTCTCCCGGGAGTAGGCAACCTACATTGAAGCCTGAAATCCTTCCCAGGAGCTCCTCCACATTGTGTTTAAAGGAAATTTTGAAGTTAGATAGACCTGATTTCAGTGTGGACTCAGCTAGTTTCTCATTGTATATTCTTTGGGAAAGTCATTTCATTTCACTGAGCTTACTTTCTTCTTCAAAAAGGATAATACCTACCTCATAGATATCTTGTGAGAATTAAAGAAGGTAACATTTATATATACTTAGCACAGCTCCTGTCACAGAATTCTCTCAGTTAGTGGTGCTACTATTAACATATACTTTAAAGAAAGAGATCAAATCACATGTATTGACTTGTCCATCATCCTGGGTAAATAATTTTCATGATACTGTAGAAGACATTTTTGGTCAATAGATATACAGTTTTTACCATAGGTGCTGACTATGGGGATATTCATTCACATGTTATTTAACAAATATTTGTTGTTAGGTATAAGCTATTGTGACTGAGCCAGAATTTAAAATGTATATGGATAAAGCATGTATTTTGTGCCAGGTGTTGTGTAAATATATCACATCCATCATCTCACCTAAATCACATAAGTCATGATTATCTCTGTTTTACAGAGATTCAGTCTGAGATTCAAAAGTAGGGAAGCCCCCAAGGCCAGTACTATGACTGGAATGATACAGCCAGAATTTTAGTCCAGAGCTGCCTGACTTCCCAGCAAAAAAGGTCAGGAGTTCACCATGGCAAAATTGAAAATTCACATTTCCTAGCTCATGATCTGAGCAAACTCAACTCAGAAAATGGATACTGAAAGAAGTTTCAATAGTAGTCTAAATCCATAGGTCTCAGTTAGAAGGAAATTGAGTTGGATTGGAAGGAATGAGGCTTTAAACAGGAGAAAAGTTTACTTAAAATTGCAAAGTAATAGTTTTAGATTTTTTTCAGACAACGTCCCTCTGGGACCTTTACTTATGATATAGGTAAGGGTGGAAGGAGCTAGTCGATATGAATCTGCCGATAAAAATGATATCTAGCTGTGCTTCAGTAAACTGCAAGTCTGTGTGACGGGATCTTGGAGTAGCTGTTGTCTGAAGCCGAATTTTCTCTTCTGTAGCTCTCTACTACATGTGAATCAAAGTGACTTAGGCTCAAGGCTGTCCTTTGGAAAGAGAATAGGGTTATGAAGAACCACAAAGCCATTTCATATTACTAAAGACCATATCTGTTTCCCATTAAGAAGGAGGCCAGGCACATAACAAAAGGTAGAGTTGTTCTCTTAGATGTTGTCTCATCTGGCCTCCAGAAAGCTCCTGCTACCCTGATTCTATGGAGTTCCTTGGACCATGATTCTCACCCTCTACCCTAACTAATCCCTTTTTCTGGAACTCACTCACATTATTTGCCATCACCTTTAGTATTAGATTCTAATCTCCTGCTAAATTATTTTTCAGATTCCACCCTGCTTCCACAGCAACTCCCTCACACCAACTCCTTCCTAATTAATGATCTTTTATGTTTTAACTTTATTTGGTTCCTCACTGGCCCCACATGGCTCTGGCAAGACTGGCTTCCCACTGTGTTTTAAGGCACCATGTCTGCCTGTGGGTCCAGACCCAAACTGCACCATCTCTTCATCTGAAGTTAAATACGAGAAATGTTTGAAGGAACTGAGATGAACTACCTGAGAGGAAGAAGATCCAGGGAGCCCATACCAAAGGTCTTTAGATAATCAGAAGGCTGCTGATTGGACCAAATTCTAGATTTAGTCTACGGCTCCACACAGGAAATTAGAACAAATGAGAAGACAATATTTTGCTCAATATTAAGGACTTTTTAACAATTATGGCTGTCCAACAGTGGAATACGCTGCTGTATAAGTAATGTTTCTCTATCACTGGAGATACTCAAGAAAAAGTTTAATGACCCATTCTTAGAAATGTTGTAGAAGAGATTCATGAATCAAATAAGAGCTGGTCTACTGTAACTCTGGGGGAAAATAAGTTCCCAGCCTGGCGCAAATTACCTTTGAAGCTGAAATGAGTCAAAGGGATAAATAAAGTGGGAAAAACCTGCTTATTGCTTACAAGCAGTGATCTACTTCTGCTCACCCATTCTCTCACAACCCAGCTGCAAAAAGGGACCCCAGAAACCTCTCTGGTCCAGATATACCCTCACTCCCCCCACCCTTGCAATCACCTATTGATTTGGAGATGGATTACCTCTCTTCACCCCCTGGAAACACCTATTGATATGGAGATACACTAAGGCCAGGTGAGAGATTCTGGAAATACTGCAGTTCTACCCACAACAGCTAAGGCCCTGTCAACCCTTTGCAATACTATAATTTGCCAGAACTGTTTTTCTCAGCCAGTGGATAAAAGTACAACTCTCAGTAAAACTCCCTATTGATGCAACATTTTTTGAGTTATCTCTTCATTCTTTTTTTCTCTTTATGAAGTGGGCTTATAATGCTGGTTAGCTCCACACATCTCTAAGACAGATGGGTGGAAATTCCCATTGAGCTCCCAAATACAAACAAGTGCTTTCAACGTCTCTTTCAAGGACAGGGCAAGGGAGTCTGCAAGGGCTCGCCGTTAGAGTCTCAGGAGAGAGCTCTGAGTATCAAAGCTGAATACTAACTATTGTAGAAGAATAGTCTGTTTGCTGCCTGTTTCCCACCTCCAATGGAAAATGTCTTTCATTTCAATTTACAATCATTTAAAATGTCAAAACTATCTTCACAGCACATAACCTGAGGCTATATTCAGAAACCAAAAGACTTTCCATGGAAACCACGTAGCCACTTAGTAGATTGTGAAGCTTCTCTTAAATAAAGGCTCCTTGCTCAGGGAATTGACAACACAAGTCCACTTCTCTTAAGTTAGCCACTCAACTTTCCTGCCTCCACTCTGACTGAAACACAAAAGGGGCCCTATGGCATTGCAACACCTCTGCCTTATGTATGCTCAAATGATTCTTCAAGCTGTGAGTTGAGATATACCATGGCAAAGGCTTTTATTACCACAAAGTATCTCCTTAAAGAACTACCGCACTTCCATTTGGTGGAATATTACATAGACATTAAACATTGTGTTCATAAAGAGTTTATAATAACATGGAGCAATACTAATGTTATTTTTTTTCAAGTAGAGAAAAAGCAACTGTGTACAGTTTACTAATGAACAAAACCCATTCATTAAAGACTGTAGACTTCCAGTAAGGATGCCACAGTTAATCCCACCCTTCATCCCCTGTGCTCTAAATGTACAAAATGATTAATAATATATGGAAAAGGGAAACCAAAAAGATATAGCTGGTTTAAAAACAAGATAAGTACATTTGGGGACTGCTGATGGGACAAAAATGCACAATGATAGGACTGAAATCTCAGGACTGGTGGGCTCTGGGTTCAACATGACAGCAAGTAGAAGGTGATTGTCTCATTCAGGGTACAGGGAGATGGGGTCACAATCAGGCTCACTGCATGAAGTCAGGAGCTAGAATGGCTTCTCTCAGCCTCTTCACCCCAGAGGAAGCACAAAAATAAAATACTTCAGGCCAACCTCTGGGGCAAGTGAATCTCAATAAATGCAAGTTCAGGATGGTGGGTGGAACAAGGTGCCTAACTTAAGCCACCCTCTGCTCTGTGATGGATCTACAATATTCCCAACACCACCCTGTATTAGTTTTCTAGGACTGACATAACTAAATATCACAAACCAGATGGGTTAAAACAATAGAAATTTAGTCTTTCACAGTTCTGGAAGCTCAATGTCCAAAATCAAGATATCATCAGGGTCATGCTCCCTGTGAAGGCTCTAGGAAAGAGTATGTCCTTGCCTAGTCTAGCTTCTGGTGGCCTCAGTTATGCTGGCTTAACTTCTGGTGCCCACCGTTATGCCAGCATAACTCTAATTTCTGCCTAGGTCTTTACATGCCTTTCTTCTCTTGTAAGTATGTCTTTGTGTCCAAGTCTCCCTCTCCTATCTGTAATAAAGATATCAGCCACTGGATTAAGGCCCACTATAATCCAAGATGATCTCATCTTAATTTGATTACATCTGTGAAAAACCTATTTCCAGAGAAGGTCAGATTCAGAAGTACCAGGGTTAGGATTTCAACATATCTTCTTGGGAGACACAATTCTACCTACAACACACCCTAAAGGCAAGAATCCCTACAGCTCTCTTCATCAGACCTGGCTCTAGCTTGGGAACTCAGAGAGATGGATAAAGGAAACTATAAAATCACTAGAGAGAAACAAAATCAAAAATAAATTCACTCCAAAATGAAACTGATTTTATAGAAATAGTGAAGACTTTCAAATTAAGTACATTAAAGAGGATTTTTAAAAAGCTGTCATGTCCATTAAAAAGTACAAGGAATTTATGAACAGGCAGATATCAAACAAGAACAAGAGGCTATGAAAAAGAATCAATTAAGCCTGAAAAATAAATTGATATTGAAATAAAATGCCCTGACCAGATAAATTCTGGACTGTGCCTAGCTGAAGAGAAAATTCACTAATTAGAAGATAGTCCTGAGGAAGTCAACCTGAATATTACACAGAAAGACAAAATTACTTTAAAAATATTAGGACAGTTAAGAGATATGGAAAAGAGAATAAGAGTTTCCAATATTTAACTAATTGGAGCCCTCAAAGTAATGAATAAAGGAATTGGCAAAGAAGCAATAGCTGAAGTATTTGCTGAGCATTTTAAAGTGAAAGAGAAATATGAGTTCTCAGAATAATACTGCCTTCTGATAAATAAAAATAAATCCATACTGGTAGGACATTAAAAAGAAGGAAGTAATCTCAAAAAGGGTCAGAGAGAAGACACACATTACACACATATGAGCAAGAACTATTGTTTGAGAAGACCATCAAGCCATAGCTCTAGCTAGCAAAGGACAGTGCAGTGGTACTTATAAAGTGCTGAGGAAAAACAAGTATCAATCTAAAATTTTATACCCAGGTTAAACTCTTGTTCAAATGTGATGGCAAAATAAATATTTTTCCAGCCATAAAAGACCAAAAGTGTTTAGCATCCACAGATACTCTCTCTAAAAGAATGATTAAAGAATGTACTTTAACACAAAAATGAACCCATAAGGAGAACATGAAATAAAAGGGAAAAACAGTGAACACATACAAAAAGATGTGTTAATATCAGTGAATGAAGTTAACTGCCGGCTATGAACAATCATTACATTAAACGATAACAAAACAATAATAATAATTGTTTTAAATTAAAAGGGGGTAAAACTATACCTCTAAGCAACTATACCAGGAAAGTGGGTGTTCAACGAGTAGTTACAATGTGCTAGGACTCTGAGAACAGAACAGAAATACTAAAGAACATTAGAATCATTAAATTAAATAGACATGAGAAAAAGACTGAAAAGAAATACACAAAATGTTGACAATCTTCATCTCAGAGAATAATACTGCATTTTTTCTTTCCTTTTTATTTTCCTTTGTATTACATTTCTAAAACAAATATATAGCCCTTTTATGAAAAAAAAAATAATCATCTCTATAAAATCACGTCACCTCTTATTTTTCCTTCCTCTAGTCCTGAAGGGATATCCATTCTTTAAAGGTAGAAATTACAGTGTTGGCAATACTAGTTCTGAATATTAACAGGCATCCAGAACTTTATCAGGATAATCTATCCATTTTGCTTTGCTGTGGTGGACTGGTGTCTTACTTGGCTCAGGCTTCCATAACAAAATACCACAGCCCAGGTGGCCTAAACAATAGAGACTTATTTTTCACAGTTCTAGAGGCTGGGGAGTCCAAGAACAAGGTGCCAGATGATTTGGTTTCTGGTGAAACCTCTCTTCCTGGTTTGCACACAGCCTCCTTCTCCTTATGACCTCACATGGCCTTTCCTTGGTTCATGTACATGGAGAAAGAGACTTCTTTCTCTCTTCCTCTTCTTGTAAGTCCACCAATCCTATCAGCTTTATACCCCACCCATATGACCTCATTTAACTTTACCTCCTAAAAGACAATCATACTGGGGATTAATGCCTCAACATATGAATTTTGAGAAGCCATTATTCCAGTCCATAGCATCTGATATCCTGGATCTTCCAGGCATCAGTCATCCAACACACCCCAAAAACCACACAGAAAGCCTTCAGTAATTCAAGATAACACTCCCCAAATCTACCCCAGGGGGATGGAAGAAATGTTGCAAGTTTTTTTGATAACAAAAATGCCGTTTTATGGCATTCAAGTATATTTCTAACATGAACTAGCAAACTGTTGTCAAGAAGTAGCACTGGCAGTCCTGATAGGAGAGACTGGGGTGGGTACTCCTCTGGTGGACATCTCTATACTACACAAAAACGTGTACCTGCACGTCAAGTGGTGGTAAGTTCTTTAAAGGAAAATAAAGCAGAGTATTTTGATGTTATATCTGGAGATCTGGCCAGCAGAGGGAAGAAGGTACAGGGTACAGAGCAATTCATGTGGCTATTCCATGGAAGAACACTCCAAGAAGAGTCATTGCTTTGCCTGTCTGAGACAGAGCCAGGAAGCTTGCATGGCTGGAATGAAGTGATCCAGGGAGATGGAATGAGAGGGAATAGAGGGACAGATCTTCCAGGGTTCTCATGGCCTTTCAAGGGACTTTGGCTTTTACCCTGAGTGAAGTACAGAGCCATTGAGGAGGGACATGATCTGACCTTACTTATCAAATGATCACTCTGTGTGCTTAGAATAGACTCTACTGGGGCAAGGGTGGAAGCAGAGACCAACTAAGGGACTCTGCAATAATCCATGGGCAAATGATGGCAGCTTAGACATGAGTGTAATGGTGGAAGGTTGAAAAGTGGTTGGATTCTGGATATATACTGAAGGATGAGGTAAGGGATTTGTTAATGGTTACCTAGGGGCTGTGAGATAAAGAGACCTAATTCTACACTTGATTTTTCCATCAACCCTTCAGCCCTCTAAAACATGACTAAGATTGAGAGATACCCTCCTAATCCACAGGCCACACTCTAGGCAAGGGCAGCCCCTTCTATAGACCTCTGGGATTCAGAGACTGGCTGCCCCTCATCCAGTCCTCAATGAGGATAGAGTCAAAGACAAACTTGGGGGAAAAAAAGCCTTGAAGAGTGGTAAACTTCGGCTTCAGTACCACCTGCTGATTGTTAAGGACAAGCATGAAAAGGTGTCTCTATCTGTTGAATTGCTTTTTTTAAAATCCACAAGATTCTGAAGGGCAATTAGAGTCTGAAATGCCCTGTATAATCTCCTCTTCTCCTGTCTCCACTCTCTGCATAATAATCAAATATTTGCCAAGAGGAAGGAAAGAACTGTGCAACAAAATAGAATATATCCTTTGAACACTTTATTTCTTCCTACGTTTCCCTGAAGGATGTTCCCCATTTCACACATCTGCCTTAACAAGTCCACTATAGGCAGGAATTGCTATAGCATTAGAAAGCAATTTAAAACAAACAAAGAAAAAAAAACTGACCCCACTCTTATCTGGTTTGTGCCTCATGGTTTCTTTCTCCATAGTGTGTACTGGTTAACTGCAGAAAAGGGAATCATTCACTTCAAACCCTAACCAGACCTCAATAGTTTGAACCAAAGTTGTATTCTAAAGAAGAAGAAAAAAATCACACCATCATGTTGTATCTTCTTCATTTGAAAGCATGCTCTAAGATGAATCAACTAGCCAAATGGTTTACTATTTCAGGGGGAAGGGGGCAATAAAAGACAAAGAGCCATTCTAGATCAGGGGGAGGGGAGAATACTCACTATAGGTTGTTGGCAGGCTGCCATTCTGTGCACATTTTTACATTTTTAAACAGTACTTACCCAATGCTCTCCTAAATCCCATTAAATGAAAACTTTCTCTAATTTTAAAATTAAATTTCCTGTATTTCCTGATAGGTTTCCAAGTTCTTCTTCTTCCCTCCTCCTCTCAGAATCCCATGGTATTTCTCCAAGAAGGTGGTATTGGCTTCCTGGACAGACTCCAGTTGGCATAACTGCCCTTAGCCTCACTTTACCCCCTGGGGTTTTCCATGGGGCACAGATCATTTCCTTACTCCCTGTCTTGAAGTTGTGGAAGTACTGCCCTAATGCTTGTGGCTTTCAGCTGTGACCAGTGCCCCTGCCACACGGGGGCGTGCCTCAGTCATTTACTCTCTGATAATTCAAGCATGTACTCCAAATTTCTGTAATTACTCACCCCCAACGTAAGTAGATTTTGAGCACACAACTTCAACGTGCACAGATTTATTTACAAACTAGGCCCTTAGACTACTATACAAATCAGTTGCACAATTGTATAAAATATAACAAAAGTGGGAATTAAAGTAATCTTTAATATTTTAAAAAAGAGGAAAAATAATTAAATTATTATTAGTATTTTACTGCAAGCAAAGGGACTGAGTATCTGGCATTGCTTTTGAAAATGTTGGTGACACCACAAATTGTTTCTCAGTTCTGTATATTTGAATACTTAATTTTATTGGCATTCAGGGCTGAAAAGGATGCCTCCCACAGATACATACACACACCCCAATGGAAGAAATGCATCATTGGCTATACTTACACAAGTATGCTTATTTGTTAAGTAATAATTATGCAAAGGTTTCTGCTGAAATTCAGCTGGTAAGTTTCTTTCTTCCTTTATGCCATTCATTTTTGCTCGCAAACTACTTGGAAGATGCTGTATTTTTATGTTTCACAAATGAGTTAAAAACCCACTGAACCTCTAGACTTTCAAGCAGGTTTTCGTAGATAGAACATGTACTCATTTTTGAAGACAAAAGCACACGAAGCACAATATAGTTTCTAAACTTCTATCTCTAAAATTCTTTCTCCATAGCAAAATTTTATTTTTAAAGGAAGTTATTCCTTATTTGTTTTCAAAACATCACATTTTTGTGAAAGGACAGATTAAATATATCTTCAAAAATATCTTTAGGTACCATTCTAGGAGGGCCACTTGATACCAGTTTTAAACACTTGTGAATTTGTAAAAAAAAAAAAATTAACAACTTATCTTGAATTTTAATAACTCAAAAAATTTTTAATAAGATCATTGTTGAAACTATGCAATATAAAATATGGACACTCACCATCTCAATACAAAAAGGTTAAATTTCTACTGTGTTGTATTAGTTGAGGTTTTCCAGAAAAATGGAACAAAAAAAAATCTATTTAGAGAGAAAGAGATTTATTTTAAGAAAATAACTCACACAGTTGTGGAGGCTGGCAAGTCTAAATACATAGAGCGAGCCAGCAGGCTGGAAATACAGATAAGGGTTGATATTACAGCATTGAGTATGAATTCTACAGACCATCAGGCTGGAAACTCATGTAGTTTCTATGTTGCGGTCCTGAGACAGAATTCCTTCTTTGGAAAACCTCAGTCTTTGATCTTAAGGCCTTCTACTGATGGGATGAGGCCCACCCACATTATGGAGGGTAATCTGCTCTATTCAAAGTCTACCGACTTAAATATTAACCACATCTAAAAATTACTTTCACAGCAACATCTAGACTAGTGTTTGACTGTACAAGTGGGCACCAGTGCCTAGCCAAATTGATAAGCAAAATGAATCATCACACATTTAAAGTTCCTTTTTTCTTTTAAATAAATGTATGTGTGTACATATAATTATAAAATCAAGCACTCTGATGCAACCCTTAGCATTAACGTGCATTCTGTGGCAATACACTGGAAGATAAAGGCTACCATTGTCAACCGTGTGCATGGAGTTCTCATTCAGTCAAGACACCATGACTGCAGTGTCAACCACGTACTCAATGTAAGTAATGCTAACTTCTTAATTTTTTAGATAAAACAATGCAAACAAAAATTCAAACGTTTTCTTACCACATGTCCATCTGAAATCCATTGATCTGAAGCATTAGGAGCCCCTGAGGAAGAAGGTCTCAGGGCAATGATTTCAAACTTTAGAACATGAAAGAAATCACCTGAAAAGGTGTTAATAATGCATATTTCTAAGTGACAGCCACTGAAACTAACTCAGTAGAACTGGGGTACAACCCAGGGATCTGTGTCTGCAACCATCACCCAGGAACTCGGAGGTAAATGTCTGATTCAGGCAGTCCCGCCATCCTGCATTGTCTGCATTGTCATAGACTGAGCACTCAACACCAAGCACTGATGGGGTGCCCACTGAGGACAGGGCACTATGGCAAAGAAAAGGATGCTCCTTTTCCTGTCCTCCAAAAGCACAGCTCAGGACTGGTCTCAAAGAATGAAGTTTTCTGGATTCTTGTCTTTTTAACAGTATGACCCATTAATATGAAAACCAGGAAATAATCTTCTGTAAGTCTAAAGAAGGTGGCAACCGTTTAGTAAAATATTTCTCACTTCTACACCCTTAAATGCAGCAGAAGGTCAGAGAAAGTGCCCTGACCGAGGTCAGAAAACCTGGCTTCCAGTTGCAGCTCTGCCACCAACTAGGAATGTGACCTTGAGCACATTATTAAATCTTTTTATATCTCAGCTTCCCTAAATATAAAGTGAGGGGGTTAGAACAAGATGATTTGTTCAGTCTCATCCAACTCAAACATTCTGTGATTCCGCCTGCACCTGGGAAATCAGCATAGGTCTTTCTTCATAACAAAAGCAAGATGCATTTTCAAATAATCAAGAAAGACAGATATCTTCAATTGAAATACTCTTCCTTCACTCACTCAATTAAATTTATCCAGTTGATATAAAATGAAGCAGGCCAGGGATGCAAGTCTGGCCTGTTTCAATAGTATCCCTGCTCTCCAGAGATCAACCTTGCCTCCACCACATCGAAGAAGGGTAAGTGAAAACAACCCAAGACCAATCTAACTCACCAGCCTAAGGCATATGTGGCCTGTTCTGAGTCTGCCCCATGCCAAAATAAATTAACTTTATCAAATCCACGGAGGAAAAAACAGTCACCCAAACTGGTTATTTAAATTCTACAAATAAAGCAAGCCACCTCCTACACTAAATTTATTTTTAATAAAAATTATAATCTTTCACTGATGGGATCATTTGTACTGTTAAGCACATGCATTGTAACCTTTCTGTTATTATCCGTGTAATGATAGAAAACTCTCCATATAGATGAGAATTCAACAGTGATTCTCTGTTCTTTGTGTTCACAAGCCTCAGCCCTGAGCAAAATTGTAAAGTAAGCAATTGGTCTCTGATGCCTCTCCACATTTCACTACACTCCAATAAAAATTAGTATTAAGATAAATATAACATATGTGATTAGTCCTTTAGAGCATATGAGGCATTTTCATATATATCATTTCATCTAATCCTTACCGCCACCCTGTGAGTTAAGCAGAGGAGATATTATCTCCATTTGCAGATAAGAAAATGAATCTGTAGAGAAGTGAAGTGACTTCCCTAAAATTGCATAGCAAAAACAGCAACCTATGACTTGCACATAGGTTTTCGACTCCAAGAATTAATGGGGTGCTGTGATTATGGCACCCCTGACTGACTAGTGCACTCCTCTGTCCCTAGCAGCATTTCTCCTGGGTATGAAATATTGCCTGCATATCCAAACTCACCTCTCCTTTGTCCCATCCCATAGGGGACTTCTTTCTGAGGCCAGATGATTAATAAGCGAACTCTCACTAAAATGTGAATAGATGCCACTGAGTTTGTATTCTCCTCCTTCTAGATAAACATAGAAATAATCTAGTAAGAGATGTCTGAAGGCAGTGCCTTATCTCAAAGACTATATTTTAATGATGGTAAAGTTCCAGTGAGGAACTGGAAATATTTTGCATATTTTGGGTCAAGAGAACTCTTGCTACTGTTTGAATCATAGTCACAAAGTTACATGGCTTACCTTAATGTTCTCATGAAGATGGACTTACCAACCAAACACCAGTACAGATATCCCACACCGCTGAAACCCCAGTTCAGTGTAAGTGAACAATTACTGAGCACCAACTACTTACAGGCAATGGCCCTCATGATATTGAAAGTTAAGTAGCTAAAGAGTAAAACCCTTGACCAGCTATGTCCTGGGAGCCCACAAAGAGATAAACTACTGGGCTTCAAGGGAGAGGCGATGGCTGGATAAGAAACAAGTAGAGATAACACTAAGCACAGACAACTAGAAGAAAGAAGCCTCCTTTCAACAGAATTGACTTGATAAAACTCGTATACTAAAAATACCAACTTGAGCCATAGTAGACCAGGAGACTGAGAATTACCTGCCAGTAGTAATAAAGATCCCAATATAAAAGTGAACCTGATCTAAATATCCTAATATATGCAGAAGATGGCCTGTAGAATTTGGACCCCAAAAAAAAGAAGTCTAGAGGTGGAAGGGGACAATCCAGTTCTCAAAAATATTGGCTGTGGGTTAAGGGCTTCCACCAGAGTCACAGCAAAAGGGATTAAACTTTTTTACCAAGCCCTCACTATGATTGTACCTAATGATGCCTGAGTTAATATATGGTAAACTGTTTTTATTTCCTATTATGTGATATAGTTCAGTTTATCTCAATGTTCTCTTTAGATGCCTTTATAAGGTTCTGTCCTAAAGAAGCCTTTCAAGTGATGTTACTGACAATCCATGGCTCTGTTGGGTGCTACCTAGCTATTAGAGTTCAGAATCTAAGACCTAAAAGGGCTTGAAAAGACACTTCACAAAAGAGAATATCAAAACAGCCAATAAACATAAGAAAATATTCTTAACTTCATCAGTCATCAGGAAAAAATATAGCTAATTAAGACCATAGTGAGACACCATAACACACTCCTCAGAAAGGCTAAAACAGAATAGATTAAATATACCGAGGGTCACCAGGAATGTGGGGCAATTTTAATGCTCTTAAATTTCAGACTGAATGGGCATCAGTTCACCCACTTGGGGAAAAGTCTTATCGACCCAACTACCACTAAATATGCATACGTCCCTTGACCCAGCAACTCTCCTGGATAGAGCCCCTGCAAAATGAGTGTTTGTGCCACCAAAGCACACGCATGTGCAAGGATAGTCACAGCTGCTGTACGTGGAGGAAACAAAGCTTAGAAACAATCCAAATGTCCACAGAAAGTAGAAAAATGTAAATAAATTGTGGTGTATCCATGCAATGGAACACTACTCAGCAATAAAGTATAACAAACCCCACTGATAAATGGAGAAATGTGGATAATGTTAAGTGAAAAAAATGTCAGACAAATGAGTGTATATTCTGTAATTCTATTACATCAAGTTCAAAAATTGACAAAACGAATCCATGGTGATAGAAGTCAGGACAGTGGATGCCTGAAGTGAGGGAGAGAGCTGGGGGAGACGTTTTGGATTCTGCTCATGTTCTGTGTACCTATATTGGATGGTGGATGGAGAGAGAGAGAGAGGCATATATGCATATATACAAAAATTAGTCAAGCTATACATTTAAGAATTGCATACTTTTTAGTATGTAAAATGGACAAAACCAGATGAGAGGAAAATGCTCCCATGGCTGGGTTTTCTTGGTCCAGGTGGGTATCGTGCCCCTTTCGTCAGAGAGCCCACAATCCAGTCATGGGTGGAGGAGGGGGCGAGTTCACTGTTGGATATTGGACTGTGCTATGTCAACAAAGGCGGACAGGGGATGCAGGAAAGGCTTCAGAGGATGTGACATTGCACCGGGACCCTGAATGAATAGCAGAATTTAACCAGCAGAGAAGATGAGGATCAGGGTGGGGCATTCCAAGCAGTGAGCACAGAAGAAGCAAAGATGTGGAGATGAAAATGCAAATGGCATCCTCTGAGAGAAAAATAATTTTTGTGATAGAAGTTATGGATTGGGAGGCCAATGGGAGAGAGGTAGAAAGGAGAAAATGGGAATTAGAGATGGACAGGATGGGTCTTGAATGCTATGGCTAGGTAGTTTGGAGTTGTAGCATAGTGCTAGGGGTTATGGAGAGAGTTTGGAGTGAAGACAGGGAATACATGTGGACAAGTCTGGGAAAGCAGGTACCTAGTTTAGCTTCAAACCAGTTTCTTCAAACTGAGAAAGTCTCCCATTTCTGAGGTCAGACAGGACCCAGAAGTTGCCCTGAAACAGTCACAATCTTCCTATGCATCTCATCCCTCCATGGAGAACTGCTAAGTCCATCCCGAAGCCAGTTTTATGGTAGCATCACTCAGGCTCTGAACTTGATATCTTTGACTCCAACATATGTCCAAGATTCTGGACCCAAAGCAATGACCCATCATATACAAAGTCAGCTTCACAGGTTTAACATCAGACCTGGTCAAAACCCCATTCCCAGCACTTTCATCAACTATGCCTCTGGAGAAAAATAAAAATGCTTTCAGTGATTCAGCCCAAATGCTGCTCTGAAGCCAGGAGTTGTTTACATATAGAAGAAAAGACTTTGCTACTATGGTGCATTTAGGCAATTTCTCTTATTCAAAGTATTCTGTATTCAGAGTTATAGTACATAGTAATTAACATGTTCTTTAATACAGGCTTTATTAAAAATTTTCAGAGGTAGCAATTTTCTAACATTGGCCAATAATTCTTCATAGGAAGAAAATATGAATTTCTAGCTTTAATAAATCTCTGAAAATTATTTACTGATATTTTTGGTAAAAAGTTATAATAGTAATTTGCTATCCTACAGTCCCTTTCATACCAACTATTAAAACCTACAGTATTACTGTGGCATAAGGTATGCTCATTTATGGAACACAGACATTTTTATATGAACTATGTCATGTAAACTGTTCACTAAAAAAATACATGACATGAAACTATGGCTCTGAGAGTTTAAGTGACCAACCCAAGATCACACAATAATAAGAAAAAGAGCTGGGATTTCAACCCCAAAGTTCCCAGTGCTGGCCTGACTCACATTCCATCCTAGCCCTATTCTGAAGGCAGCTCCCAGAGGCTCAGTGGTTTGGTCAACAGGCTTAGGACTCATGTCAGCTAACAATGGCTGAGACAAAATTACACATCTGAAAGGTCATCTTTTGTCTCCTTCCTCTTCTGGGCTCCCTTTCTCCTTGCTCCCAGGGACGAGAGCAGGTTCTGTCCAATACAGTCCAAAGCCACAGGGAGATCCCATCAAAACCCCTTCCTTGCTCAGCCCTCAAGGGGGGCATCTCTGCTATACAGTGAGTGCCAGATGGAGCCGGGGACACCTCATGGGGCCACCATGGAGTAAAGATTTAGTCATTCTTCTTCCTATGTGTCTGAAGTCCACACCTCCTTTTCCCCCATGTAGTACACTTTACTCTCCTGGGCTTTGACTTCATCCTATGAATAACACCATTATAGTACAAATCTCCCCATCACTGTTTCCTTAACCATCTTCTGCAATAGACAGTTTCCTTCCAAAAGCCATTTAAAAGAAACAAAACAAAACTCTAACTTACTGCATTTCTTCTTCCCAGTCTCTCCTTTCTTCTCAATTATCACCCTCCGGTTAAGAAATACAATCACAGTCGTCCACGATACATGAGTTTACATGCCGTGGGATCCCACTTTATATTCTCTTTAGAAAGCATGTGGCACAAAGAAGAACACACAGCTTAATGACCCAGAACCTCTAAATCAGCAAAGAGTTAGAGAGGAATCTGAATAGGGAACAAGGAAGCAGGGACAGAGCGAGGGAGAAGACAGCAGAGAGGAGAAAATCACTTCTGCTTGAGCTGACCCTATCTTCACCCTAATGCACAAATACACAGGACTTCACATCTCACCAAATACCCCCCGCCCTGAGAATATAATGTAAATCTTACTGCAGAATTCATAGCAGGGGAAGCAGGTGGCAGGAGCAGAAGTGGGCGGGTGGAAGGGTTTAACATCATGCACCCCAAAGTCCACGACGGTCCACACTCAACACACCGCCTCTCCCGAGTCCATGGGCTATACTAATCCTGGAATCTCCACCACCACCAGAGTCCTAGCTATCTTTCCTCCTTTCAAGAGCAATATGGCTTCACCCAAACCCTTCCGAATGTGTACACCACATTACACAAACCCTCAGCAGGATACCTCCTCCTGGGAAGGTCAGAGGAGACTGTCAATAGCATTTTTCCCTGTAACTTATAGACAGACAATAGCTTAAGTAATTAGGGAAGGGAACAGAAACACGTTTTTAAGCATTTCTTATGCACCAGCAACATGCTGGAGTTCTTACATGTCTTGCTCAATAGCAAAAGTAAAAATTTTTACGTTTGTTGAAATGGACACAACGAAAGAAAGACTATCCATGTTCTCGCTGCCTGAGTGGAATTTCCATCTCCACCACTCCACGACATGTGGAATATGCCTAAAATGAGAAACTAAGTAGCACTAATTTAAAGAAGAGTGTTGACATGATGGAGAGATTAGGAATGCATCACAAGGTCCAGCCAACGCAGGACGTCTTCTGAGGCTCTGAGATATTTGGGACAGGCTTCCAGCTAGATGTGAAATGTTGAGTAGAAGAAACGAAAATGGGTGGGGAGCTGGGCAGGAAGGAGATGCCATAGCAAAATCTATCACTTCCCAATGTCAAACAAAGTTTCCTTATTGGCTCCAAATGACAACTAATCCCTTCCCCTACAGAAATTCTGTAATTTGCCCGTGACCATCCTCCACACTGATGATGGCGGAGCAGGGAGTCATGAAGGAAGCACTATAGTGCTGGCAGGGTGGGCAGGAGCTGGGACTCGGGGGCTATAGATGGAATGACCTAATCTGCAGGCTTTGGTGGACAGGAATAAAGACTGGTTTTTCTGAAAGCTGGGATGGGAAGTTCAGCCTCGGAGAGTAAAGGTTATTTTATCAGGAAGTAAATCAGAGAGGCCTGTACCATGACCGCTTTTTTCCAGGCACATCTTGGTGGTGAGGAGGGTGTGTGTTCAGACCACAGGAATCTCAAAACCACCCAGCGGCCCCATCAGCTCTCTGGGACACAAGGAACACAGCTGGTGAGAGCCCCAGAAAAGAGCAGTTTTGAGTTTTCATTTTGTGTCTTTCAGAGTGTGTGTGGTTTCTTTCATTTGTGTTTGTACTTGGCATTTTTTGTTTGTTTGTTTGTTTGGATGGTCTCATTTGAAGGCTGGTGGTTGCTGAGCTTCTCCCTGTGTGAAGTGGCTGACAAGAAACCCAGTGTCTGCCATGCCCTGCATCAGCCCCGCTGGCCAGCTGCCAGGCCCGAGGGGCCAGCAGGGGCTTCTGCCAGCCCGGCTCACAAAAATACATTCCAGTGGGCACCAGGAAGGCAAGGAGGGGAGCACTTAGGGGCAGGGAGCAGGGCTGGAGCCTACCAACCTGTTAGGCAGTCCCAGGGGGGAAGGTATGTGTCTGTCATAGAGATGTCCACTGAGAATAAAAATACTAAGACTAACGAAAATACACAGAGGCATGGAGCCCCAGGATCGGACTGGCAGTCAGCACATCCTTTTCAATGACAGTAACATAGCTTCTCTTGGCAGGGAGAAGGAAATAGAGTTTGAGGTCCTAGTGGACATCTGTGAAAGGACAAAGGGGAAGGTCAGAATTGCCAAGGCAGTTGGACATCTTCCTTTGTGGCCCATAGGTGCGTCCTACCTCAAAACCTGAAATAAACTTGAATACCCCACCTTCAGAGAAGATGGGGATATTTTTAAAAACAGAGGCTTTCTCTTTGAAGCTATTTCAAAAGCCTAAGATATAATTTAGTCTTGTGGGGGAAAGCTATGAGAAAGGAAAAGAAGTAAAAACACAAGTTATAAAAAAACAAAAATAAAGTCCTAGAATTAAATTTTGTAACTGAAACATAGGCCTTTCGGTCCCTCATCAATCACAGCTCTGTGTTGCTGTTTTGGTGAACAGATTTCTGAATTTTATTTTGAATAGTATAATTTTCAGATTAAGATTTTAAAAAAAGCACAGGCCCAAAGGGGAAGGAAGGAACGGAAACTATTCCTTACAACTACTTCATACAGCTGAGGGTGCAGACAGGAGATGTGCCTAAAGGAATGGTTCTTCAAATTTTCCACTAATCCTCTGCTCTTTGCTTTCTCTGTGCTAAGTTTTCCCTGGGCAGAGAGCAGTGCCTGCCTGCATATTATCAGAGATAACATCAGGTCAGCGCTTCAATTACCAAATCCCTGTTTTCAGAGACTTAACTCAGGTATAAAATGTGTTTGGGGGCTCAAATGTGGCAGATAACATCTCCAACCAGCAGTTAATTCTCTAACATGTTTTCAAGGGCAAACGTCTTTTAACTGCTTATGTTCTGATCCCAAAGTGCAAATGAACAGAAGGTCATACACTGAAATCCCCCATAGCATGTTCCAGAGCAGGCAGGCCCTGACTAATTGGACCCTAAGAAGGCTGTAGGCAGAGCAATGCTACTTTTTAAGTGGGACATCATTGTAGGGACACAGTTGACAAGGAGAGAAGGGTGATCAGGGGTCAGGGGAAAGGTAGAAGCTGCTATGACAATTCTTACAGTTTGTTGAGGAATGTCAAGAAAAAAACCTGAAAAGAAGGGGGAAAACCAATATCTTTTTCATTTCTTTTCCCCTATAACTTGTGTGGTGATACTGTATTCATATCCAGAGCTGTCTGATTTTTAAGAGCACAGAATTGATATCATAATAATCACTTACCGCCTTCAGGCTGGGTGTTCATGCTGGGGCCAGGGGAGTGGCTGCTGCTTCATGATATCAGGTTGAGGATATGAAATAAAATGATTAATGGAAGTACATGGTGCCATCTGCCACATACTGACTACATTGGCAACAAGTGCCCTGGCACAGAGAGGTGGAAAGAACAGAAAGAGCCTCGGGGGCCAGGCTTGCTAAATGGGGTTACTAAGCATGAGCTCCTGGGATTTCAACTTGACCCCACCAGGAACAACTTACTTCATCTCTCCGTGTCTGTTTCCTCTTCTGTAAAATGAGGTGAAATAGAAGACTGGCCCCATTGGGCTCATGAGGAACTTGTGCAGTGCCCGGCACAAAGGAAGTGCTGTGTCAAATGGGATACTATATGAGAGAGGCTGCTGCCGGAGAAAACCAAAATGGCAGGGCCAGAGGCAAAGGCCCAGCACTGAACTGCCATGCTCCCTTATGTTTAATTCTTGAGTCGTCAGTGCCCCCTAACCCATTGTCCAAGACTCCTCAAGATGACAGCATGTCCCCACATCACGTCTGTAGCTCTTCTCAGGCACCTGAGGAGAAGACAGCCAGAGAGAAGTCCCGCTGTCCCTGCTCTGTCTTGCCCCCCCCACCCCACACCCAGTCCAACCTGGCAGGCAGAGGGTAGCACGTCTCACCAAACACCCTAGTTTTGCAGCTCCCCGTTTCCAAGCATTGCATGCACTCATCCAGATTTTTTTGGATGCAAGCAGCAAAACTCAAACTCAATCCGTTTTTGCAGAAGAAAGGGTTTGCTGGAGGGTGCCAAGTACCCCCACGACGTGAAGCTTGGGAAGCAGGGACAGAAGCCGCTCCAGGGGCCCAGGGCCCCAAGCTGTCAGGATTTGCTTCTTCGCTATCCTTGTTGGCTTCATTCCTTCAGCCTGGCTTTCTCAGGAGGCAGGAACAAGGGCCACTAGCAGCTCCTGGCTCACATCTTCCTGTCTATTGTGAGAGAGTAAAGACCTTTATTCTCTTAGTTTCAAGTTGAAAGATCCCAGAGAATGACTCTGGTCAGGCTTGGATCATATGCCCCCCTGCTAATCCCTGTGGCAGGAAGTGGGGCTGAGACACTGTAGTCGGACCAGCTGTCTTCTCTAGAATTTCTGTGGCCAGGTCCATGAGTCCAATAAGACTATGCCAGCTCCCATCACATCCAGACATGCAGGGATTAAAGGAGGTAGAAGCTATTCTCCAATACAATGAAGGGCTGTTCTCTAAGGACAAAGTGGTGCCCACAGGACAAACACATGGATGCCTTCAACATTATAGAGTGATATTATGGAGCTAGTACCCTTACAGATAAGATTTGGTAGATCTGGGTAAAATATGTTACCTACTTTCACAGATTCCTTATCCCTCATTCTTTATGATAAATCAATCCCTTCTTTTATTTCCTAAAGGCAAAATCCACCTGTGTGGGGACACATCACGAGACAAGCCTCCATTCCCTTTACATTCTGGAAGCTAGAATATAAAGCTAGTGGCATCCCCTGGATCTCTCAGAGCCCCACACTTTCTAGCTACTCAGTAAATGCTTGTTGCTTGAACACATGAGTGAATGATTACCATGTAATTTTCTTTCTCAAGTGCAACAGTGGAATTATAGACAGACCAATCCTAGACCCATGTTAAAACACAAGTTCTTTTGCTTTAGTTTAAGACAGGTCATTTGATCAATGCAAGCCCCAGTTGCCCCATTTTTAAAATATAAAAACACTAACACCTCTTTCAGAGGATTGTCATGAAGTAAAACAAGACAACAAATATGACAGTGGACACATACTTACCTCACTCTTTTCCTGTTAACTTTGTCCCTTGTGTTTTTTTCCTTCACCACCACCCCATCACCCTAGAGGAAAAAGGTAGCATTTTAGTACTGAAAGAGGAATTTAAGATAATTTAGTTCAATGTTCTCAAGAACAAATCACTGTCTCCTCAATGGCTGTAGAATGTATTTTCAGGGGTCCTTGAAAACTATGAGAAATTTTAAATTTTGTTTGCTCTCCTTTCAAGAATTACGTTAAAATTAATATACGTGTATTCTGGATAAGTAGATGACCATCTTAAATGCAAGTACTGCTGCTGAGCTCATGTTAGCATTTAGGGTTTTTTTTGGTGATAAATAATTATCTGAGGAGGCTAAACTTAAATTTTTATTCAAATTTCATAGCAATTACAGATGAAAGAAAGAAACAGATTCAGACATATGTGTGTATGTGTGTGTGTGGTGTGTGTGTGTATACCATTTGTTGAATGTCAACTTTGTGTCTAGTTCTCTCCCGGGGACTTCATCTACACATTAACTCAGTCAATCGTCTCTCCACAGCACCACAGATAGGTTTATCATCCAGCTGCAGATTTATGAGGAAACTGGGGCTCAGAGAATTTAAGTGACTTGCCCAAGATTTTAAAGCCAGAGTGGGAAGTCACAGTGAGCCTCATTATAGCTGCTGTAGGGTCCCTCCCTCTTGCATTACGCAGGATCAGCCCTTTCAAAGCTCTCCAGCTATTCCTCTTTCTAAAGACTTTTTCTCAGCCTTTCACAATCTCATCTAACACAAAGAAGAAACTTCCAGTGAAGAAAGAAGAGAAAAAGAGTTGTATACATGTGCACACATGCACACGTGTGTGTATATATCTCCCTACTGGATGGATGCTCAAAAGGAAATGCAACAAAGTTTTCTCTACCAGAATTTACTTCTTATCACTTAGGTTATTTTCTACTTTTCTCCCTACTACACCTAATCCAGTAGCAAACAAACAAGAATTATCCATTTAGCTGAAAATTACTTCCAAAAATGGATAGACGTATAAGAGCTGGTAACTTCTTAGGAGGCAAGTAATTTTAAACAATGCTTCAGTAGATTGGCATTGACTACCACCCTTAGAACAGAACCAAGCATTTTCAAAGAAAACTAACATTTCCTAACATATCTTACAGTTTAGTACCATAGCATTATATGTGCTCATACATGTTCTCCTGTTTCATCCTCACATCAACACCTGCGAAACAGATACTGTTATCCCCAGATATTCTTATCTCATCCCTTATTTTCAAACAAGAGAACTGAGACTCAGAATAAACCACCTGCCCTAGGCTAGATAGCTAATATTGGACACAGGCAGGTTCTGCCTCGCTGTAGAGCCCATGGTTTTCCTCCCTTCCTTCCTTCCCCAGAACACTTAACCTGAGATCTACTCTCTTAACAAATTTTTCAGTGAACAGTATCATTAACCATATGTACTACGTGGTTCAGCAGATGTCCAGAACTTACCTATCTTGCATAACTGACAATTTATATCCATTGAACAACTCCCCGTTTCCCTTGCTCCTCAACTCTGGGTAACCACTAGTGGACTCTTTGCTTGGATGAGTTTGATTATTTTGGATATGGCTGTGTGAGTGAGATCCTGCTGTATCCGGCCCTCTGTAACTGGCTTATTTGCCTAGTATGATGTCCTCCATGTTCATCCATGCTGTTGTATATGAGAGGATGTCCTTCTTTCTTAAGGCTGAATCATGCACCACTGTATGAATTCACCACACTTTCCAGATTCACTCATCTGTTAAGGAGCAGGTAGGTCATTTCCACATCTTGGCTATTGTGAATAATGCTGCAGTGAACCCAGGAGTGCAAATATCTCTTCAATATCCTAATTTGAATTATTTTGGATGTATACCCAGGAGTAGTATTCCTAGATCATATGGTAGTTCGATTTTTCATTTTTTTTAGAAACCTCCATACTGTTTCCCATCATGGCTGCACCATTTTACATTTCTACTAACAGTGTACATTCTATTTGAACATCAAATTTGTCTTTTGTCTAAATCACCACTTTTGTCTATGGAATATATATCAAGTTCACTCCTTCCACAAAAAAGTCAGGTTATTCTGCATTCACAAGACCACTAAGTAGGATAATTCACATGACAGTACATCCTACAGGTGAAGTTTCTACTCTCAGGAAACTTTCATCCTGGAAAAAGATGGACAAATTGATTTTTAATAATTTTCATAGCACAACATGAAGAAAACATAGTGGATCACAGCTTATAGAAGCTAAATTCCTGCTTTAGAGGAAGCATAATTTGAAAACTACTAGCCAAACTTCTTAATGAGGCAAAAGGATTTTGATTTTTTTGGCCTCTTCCTTCCTCCTAAGCTTCAACTCTTGATATTCTTCAACTTGTACTCCATGTTCCTGCAATTATTTTTATTTGCCCAAACATTCCATGCTGATCTATGAGTCTGGGCCTTTCTTCAATGTTAACTCTGCCTAGGACAAGTTTTCTGCACACCACACCACCTATAGTCCTTTGCCCATCTGGAAAACTTCCAGAAAACCCGAAGAAACGAAACTGTGGAACTTTGTAGACCCTCTACTCCCCCCATCACAGTCCTGCCTTCCTCTGCACTATCTCCAAGCCTTGCACACCTTGTACAGAAATAATTACGATGTCCTGTGACTATTGTAACACACTTGGCCACTCTGCTGGACTGTTTGTTGAGGACAGATTCAGGATTGCATTTTTCTTGATACTCCCCCTATAGTGTAAGTGCCTGACACTAAGCTTTTTGATTGGGAGGCATTCATTTTAAAGATACCCATTTTGAAAAAACACACTGCCAGCTACATGACACAGTTACTAGCAAACCAACTAGACAAGGAACCAAGCCCCCCCCACTCATGAAGTTCCCTTTTAGAAAGCTGTGGGGGACCTAGATAACCAACTGCTTGAGAGCCTCACCTCTCTCTCCTTGCTCTCTCTAATTCTCACACTTATGTTTTAAATTTGCCAATAAACCATAGACACTAATAAAGTGTTAATTAAACCCTAGACACCAATAAAGGCAACATCCCAGGTCTATACTCTGTTTCTCTATCTACAACCCCGCTGTGTGGCCCTTGGGCATGCCATGTACCCTTCAGAAACTGTGATTAATAAATCCTGCATTTCAAAGTTCCCCAAGGTTGCTAAGGTGCATCCTCAAATCAGAAGAACACTAAGGGCCGATCCAGTCACACATGGGCTCCAACAGGGGAAATGTCTTAGGGGCTTCCACAAGTGGTATGGGCCCAAGTGAGTGGGGCCATTTCCAGCCAATAGCATCCCTATAGATAGGGTGAGACCAACACAACACTCCCACACAGTGCCAGACCACTAATGATGTTTAATATATGACATTAGAGCAAATCACACTGAACTGATTGAACAATAACTAAGAAGGTGTAAACTTGAGATTTAAGACTTACACTCCTCATAGCTTCCTTCTCATTTCTTTTGTTCTGTCATTTGTCTCCTATGCACACCTATTTATGTTCTGGAGAGCTTGCCTCTGGGTAAGTTGTCCTTGCAAGTGGTCCTTCCTTCTCAGTTCTGTTACTTGATTCAAAAAGCACTGATTCAGTGCCGACTGTGTGCCAGACACAATGTTAGAGCTAAGGATAGCATGGTGGATAAGCCAAGACTCCTGCCTCAAAGAACTGACAATATGGGAAAGTTTCTAAGACATGTTCAGGAAAGAAAAGAAACAAAGTAGAGAGGGATCACTACCACGGAAGAAAGGCAACAAAGGGCCTTGTGGGGTCAGAGAAAAGAGAACGCATCCAGAGTGAAGTCAGGAACCATCCAGAAGAAAGGATGTTTGAGCAAGACGTTGAGTGGAAGGGTTTTAAAAGCACGTACGTGTTCTCTAAATTCTTCTAAAAACAAGATAATTCCTAGCCACTTTTAACAAGTAAAATTGCCCTTAGCTTGGGACATTTTTAACCACAGCATTGCCAAATTTCTTTTCCATGTTTTCAAGGTCTGTCTTAAAATCCTGGAAGGCATTTCCTGACAACTTTGATGGTACCGATCTTTCCAGGTAAGTAAGCTCTTGGGGTGCCCGGAGCACTGAAATGCCAATATTGTGTGGCTATCATTGGTGTTGGGATTAATGACCTTATAATAGCACTACCAGAGAACACACTCAGAATGAACTAAACCCAGAAACAAATGTTCAAGAAAACAAAAAAGGGTTTTTGATCACATTCAGGGAAAATGAAAAACAATGGAGGCTCACACCTACTAAAGGGGAAAGACAGTGTCATCCGGTAATGAGAAACATGACACTCTGTGGTTACTGTTGCACTTGTATCTTCTCTATAAAGAGAAAGAGGGTGGGTATTAGCAGAGCAAGTCGCTATTCTGAGGGATTCGTCTCCATGGCCTGGTGAATTTTATGAGAAACTAAGAGAACCCTTATGTGAATGATGTCGGTGATTTCTGAGGAAAGTGGGAATGAGGCCAAAACACCAGAAATTTGGTAGATGTTGTGGTTTCCAAAAAACTGTGCATCAGAATGCTCAACCCAAAGCCACATCCACCAAGCACAACTCCTATCTCTAGAGAGGTGGACCCATCAGGAAACTCTACTAAATGAGAGCCTTTTAGAAAAGAACTCATTGTAAGGGAAGAAGACATTAGGCTGACAAACTTGGTCCAATTAAAATACTTTGATTATTGGAGGGAATGAGCAAATACCAGGTATGAACCTTTCACTATGCCTGTCCGGAAATTGGCACTCTTGTATATTTCTAGAAGCGTGGACAGGTACTACAACCAGTTTGGAATCTATCCTCCCTTAGGAGGAAGGAGCAGAGTCCAGGAAAAAGTCGGACTGAAGGATGGCTATTCGTTTGTTTTGTTTTCTTTTTATAAATCTACTCTCTGAGCTTGAACTGCATGCCGACCAAAAGACAAGGACTAGGACTCTGAACACAGAAGGGAATTAAGAAACTATGCAGCTAGTTGTCCTCACTTCTAAAATGTGTAAAGAATGGCAGAAAAATTCTAGTGGGATTAATCTATTTCTTATGCTTGTTCCAGATGGGTTCAATTTATTTTTCATTATTTCCCTTCTGATAGAAGAATGCTCTAGCTCTACATTTCTAGTTTCTCTCAAAACCCAGCACTGAGCAGAGATCCTGCTAATTATTTTAGCATGCTATGCTAAGAGACATGAGCAACTGAGTACAGAAGTTGTTTTGCTCCTTTTTGGAAACCAGGGCCATTTGGAAGTCTGGTCTCCCTCCTTCTCTTCTCCTAGAAAGCAGGAACTCAGTCACACTCAACAGCTCTAAGTGGGGCTGATGTTTGTCAGATACGCCTTAATGTTATGTCTGTTGTATTTCCTTAAACCCAATACTTTTAAGTGAATGTAGTGAGAAGGTGCTAGCATTTGAGCTTTGCCTATGAGGTTAGATTTAATGACCTTTGAGATTCTTTCCAGTTCTACAACTTGTTTCTCTTGAGAGTTGTATAACCTCCAATGAGATACAGCGTCATCGCAGAAGGATTCAGAATCATTTGAGGTGAACATGATAGACCAAAGATTGTAGGCATTCTTATCAGTAACAAGTGTGTGAGCAAATGGTTGAACTTTTCTTGAATTGTTTAGAATGAATCAAAAGCCTTTAAAATATGCCTACTCTGATGTAGCAACACTGCCTCTAGAAATACAGCCTTAGGAAATATTTAAGAAGAGTGTTTTCCAACACCCCCAGGCAATTCTCTGATTCTCAGCAGATACCCACTAGACATCCTACAAATTTAACTCAATTCTGACACAATCTACCTGGAATTAGCATCAGATCTCACAGGTTAAAGTCAACCCCACAACACTGCCCCTCCCTACCAACTTCAGATGCCAATCAAAAGTCAAGGATGTTAACCTGTGCTTCTCACTGACTGGCTATAAATCAGAAGTTCCCACACCCTTCTCCTTGGATCTGATTGATTTGCTCAAGCAGCTCACACAACTCAGAAAAAACAGCTTACTTATTAGATTACCAGCTTATTACAAAGGATATTATGTAAGGTATAGACGTAAGTCAGAAGAAAAGGTACACAGGGCAAGATACTGAAAGGTCTGGAGTGCAGGAGTTTCTATCTTATGGAACTAGGGTGTGCCACCCTCCTGGCACGGGGATGCATTCACTAACCCAGAAGCTCATCAAATCTCATTGTTCAAGTTTTTATAGAGCTTAACCTGCAGCCCCTCCCAACCCCAGCCCCTTACCCTTTCCCGGGGTTGGTAGGCAGGACTGAAAGTTCCAACCTTCCAATCACTTGGTCTTTCTGGTGTCCAGCCCCATTGTAAGGCTATGTAAGAGTTCCCCCACCCCTTCACTTAATTTACATAAACTCAGGTATGCTCAGAGGTGTCCCTTATGAATGAGGAAAGGTATTCCTATCACCCAGGAAATTGCAAGGGTTTTAGGCGTCCTGTGCCAGCAACTAGGGACAAAGACCAAACATATTTATTATTATACCACAAATGTATGCAAAGAATTTAGCCCTAACATGCTCATATGGTGTTTTTAAAAATCATTTTTAAAAGCCAGAAAATATTTAAAAGCCCAAGAGTGGGGAATGTTTATAGTAAATTGTGACACATGTGTGTGCTGGAATACCGTGCAGTCATCAAAAACGAGGCAGATTATGTGTATTCATCAATGTGAAAGAGCAGATTATAAAAACAATATTACAGTGTGATTCCATGTGTGTAGTAGACACACCCACATATATACTGAAAAGAATTCTTAAAGGAACTGAACCAAAAAATTAAAAATTATATGTTATTACCCCGGGTGATGGGAGTTAAAGAGAACTTCTGTCTTCATCTCTTTATATTCCTTTTCTAAATTGCTGCAGTGAGTAAAAATTTGTGTTACAAAAAAAAGTTTAAAATGTGTATTAATTTTTGTGTATGAATATGAGGATTGATTTTGGTGTTTAATAATTATTTACCAAATGCCTTTTATTCACCAGGCATTGTGGATAGCTAATCTCTCTACAGAATTCATGAATCACTTGACCATTTTCTGAGTAACATATAAGCAAAAGAAGCCTAGTACAGAGATTTAAAATCAACAAAATGGTTGAAAAACTTATTTAAAGTCACTAATGAATTCAATACAGCAGCCAGGACTTGTAACCTCAGGTTCTTAAACCCAAACTCAAAAATAATGGATGCTGTTCTCTTACGAGTCCTAATTTCTGCTCATTGTCTACTGGGGTTGAAAGGTACCTTAGTGTGATAGTTCAAAGAGAATAGTGCCTCAATAGTCTGCAGCTGCTTGCATCAAGGAGCATCTATTTCCCCACCCTCCAACCTGGCCTAGGGTGTGACTTGATGCGCCAGTTCTGTGCCCAGGCCCCCAAGAGACCTTGCAAGTGTCTGCTCTTTTAGCACCTTTGACCACTGAGTGAATCAGCCTGGGCTGCTCTCCTGGAGGATAAGCGATCTCCCAAAGAAAGGCTCCAGTCATCCATCAGCCAGGCATGGCCATTATAAACCAGCCAGGCCCAGCTGCCCCAGCAGCTGACCACAGACACAGGAGCCAGCCCAGCTGAGGTCAACGAAGCCCATCCCCAAACAGCAAAACCACCCAAAGGAGTCCAGTCCCAAATGCCAACCCACAGAGCCATGAGCTGAATAAATGTTTGCTGTTTTAAGCCACAGGGTTTTGGGGTGGTTTGTCATGCAGCAAAAGCTAACTGATACACTTTGGCTCATCTAATCCTCCCCATTTTTCACATAAGGAAACCAACAAGGTAGATGAAGTACCCCACTTAGAGTCACACAATAAATCACACAGGGAGAAAGACCCCCTTCTCCTGGCCACCATGCCAGTGTCCTTGGCCACAGAATCCTTCAGAAAGGAAAAGGTTAATAGAGTTCAAATACACAAACAGAACTAAAACCTTGACAAAACAAGTACAGTGAATAGGCTTCAGGTCACCATGAACCCCATGTCTTCTGGCCAGCTCAGTACTTTGGCTGCAGGAGAAAGGCAAAAATGCCAGGTCTGTTCTACCCTGGTCCCATCCCAGGCAATTCTAAGGTTGCCAAGATTCACAGACCACCTGGGAACAAGGCCCTCAGAGACCTCAGACGTGTCCACTCCCTCCCCCTCTCACTCTTCTCTTTACCTCTTTTCTTTTCTCTCCCTTCATCCTCCTCCTCCTTCTCTTTCTCAGTAAGCCAGAGAAGTGTGTCGCCTGACCCACTGCCACATGATTCTCTGACTTTCCCCACCTCCCACATGCCCAGCAGAGGTCACCTTGACAGGAAAAGTAATCAAAATCCCAACTTAAACCCAGCCTCAGGATAGCCCTACAACTAATCATAAGATGTTCCACTTCAAAGGCCTTAGCCCCAAACATTAGCCAATTAATCCTCTCTCAGCCACCCTGAGTGGTAATTAGGCCTCATTATTCACCAGCTATAGAGCAGGAAAACAAAACGGGAGAGATGACTGCTGGGCCCAAGGCATGGGAGGCAGGGGGAGAGCGCTGGTGCCCGCGCTGGGGCGGAGGCCAGGCACAGACCAGGAACCTCAGCGCTCCCCCTGTGCAGGCCCAGAGGTCGGTGCCAAGGGGCGGCTCAAACTTTTCCTTTTCCATTAGCCACAGGTGTGTTTTACCACAGCCTAACTAGCAGCTACTATTTATTCTCTGGGATTTTCTAAAAATGTGCTTTTGCAAACTTTCAAGCCAAAGCCATTCCCAACATCGCTCTTTATTAAATCGAGCCACAGAAATGTATTGAAAATCATGAGCATTTTGAAACATACTCAGTCCTTTATGGCTGAAGTAATCTAATAGACAAGCTGTTGTTAATTTACAACCTTAATTTTCAGACACACTTCTTGAGTCAAAAGTACTTCCTGCTCTGTAATTCCTGTAGGGATACAGGTGGCCTAGGACTAAGTACACATCTACTGTACATTAAAATGTATTTCTTACTTAACTCAAACATTTCTGAAATCTCAAGTTTATGTCTAGACTATTTTAATCAGCTAAATGTCATAATAAGCCATATGTTGGTCTTGACCGGTTACATACACCAGCCCTACTCATAAAGTATCAAAAGGTGTTTTTAAAGAGAAGTCTGTGTTTGTTTTACCAAGAAAATGGTGCTTTCAGTCTATCATATCAGACACGCTGGCAGGCAGAAAAGGACCTTACGTAACTGGTAGAATAAATGGAGTTTTCTCCCTCTTTTTCCCTCATGTACCACTCCATCAATACCACTTTTAAACATCAGAGTTTTGGAGCAATAAGCTTGAATTGGTCTAAAATGTCCGTGGACTGCTATCCATGGAATACCAATACTTAAAGAAAGCAGAATGGTGTCGACCAGGCATTTCTGTTCCCGCTGTTCTTTTTTTTACAGGGTTTCTCTGCCGACAGTTCATTCCCGTCTGAGTCGGCCTGCATCTCTCAACTTCAAAAAAGGCCTCCAAGTCACTCAAATATAAGGACAGGGGGGAAACACTAGCAATGCTGACTGAATAGGCATCCAAAGAGCTCCAGGGTGCCGGTCAGAGCTCAGGGGTTGGAGCCACAGTCATGGAGATGAGAGGACAGCGCCTGCCTTCGTGGGCCTCGCCCGTGCTCTTGGAGAAAAGACAGCTCCACAAATCATCGCAGGAAGACGTTTCCTAAGAGCTCTGAAGAGGAGGTACTTGATGCTATAGAAGTTCATTTCAGGAGCACCAAGCGGCATGAAAGGACAAGGAAGCCTTCCCCAAGGGAAATGATATCAGGCATTGACCTTTGGGAAAAGTGGGAGCTGGTCAGAAGGTGGGTATAGAGCTGGTAAAATGACAATTACGTGGAAAAACAGGAAGGAAGGGATGGAGGGCGAGAGGGAGAGAAGAGGGGAGGTAAGGAGAGGCAAGGAGATGAGGGGACAAAAGAAGGAAGAAGGGAGGAGGGGAGGGGAGGGGAGGGGAGGGGAGGGGAGGAGAAGGAAGAGAGTGAATTCCAATCTGTTAACTCCATACTTGTATGACAAGCCAGGAAGCATCAGAAGTGTCTAAAGTAACTTTGTTTCCAATTCTAAAGAGATGTAATTGAAAAAGCACTCATTGATCAAATTGGAAAATAAAAGCTTTCTAATTCACCTAAAGAGGATTCTTCACTCAAACTCTGAAGAGGAAAAAAAAATACAAAATGATACTTAAAGGGAAACAAGTAAGTTAGGTTTTAATGTTGGCACTTGATAAAATTTTACAAACTGTGGATTGTGAATAAGAGTTCTTGCATGTAGACTTTTTTGGAGATGAAAAAGCATGTACCTACCAAGCCTGGATGAAAACAAGGAGAGTTGGTTTCCCATGATACCACACAACCACATTATCGCATTTGGTTCGCATCATCAGATGTGTAGGAAATACCTTTTCATGATAATATTTGTAAATGATGATGTTTTCTCTGGGCATCTTCTCAGTGAATCTCCATCTTCCCCCCCACTGTAATGAGTAATCTGGGGGGGGAAAGAATATGGCAGACCCATCTGTGTCTCCCCGTTGTGTCAGCTAACTGCGTTATCTACATGCATCACCAGCACAGGCTGAATCAGGATGTGCCCTCCTCCTACGCCCGTCCAGGCACTGGGGAACTTGGGCACTGTTCATCTACTTCCTCTGGTTTTTCTCCTTCCAGAAAGATGGTCTGATTACTTCCCACCCCCTTGAAATGAGGCTTGACCATATGACTTGCTTTGTCCAATGAAATGTTAACAGAACTGATGTGACTCACTCTCAGATGGACAATTGAAGTGCTCATGCAAGATTTACCCCTGTGGCCCTATTGTAGTGCTTTTACAAGCACTGATCAACACAGAGCTGCACCATTCTGAAACCCTGAGTGATGAGAGGCCTGGCTAGCCTGCCCTGCACATGTAGCATAAGAAACAGAACATAGTCCATCGAGCTACAGAGGCTGGAGGATGCTCCGTACTCGCACTGTGACCTGACCCAGCCTAGGCCATAGCATCGACGTTGGCATCCCTTTTTTCACTGTGGCCCTGCTGCCTTCCCTTGTGCTACTCTCTCACTCAGAATTATCAGTCTAGCTCCGATACAAATGCATTTGGAAATCAAGGAGGTACCAAGTGTTTATTTGTTGAGACTCAAAATCTGCTGCTTCCAAAGTAGCTCCTCCTAGAAGATAGTGAAGCAGCAGTGACTGGCGACTCTTCTGCTTTGGACCTTTGCCACAGGGACTGTGGTCCCTTCACCAGAAGCTGTGCAGAAGAGGGATCAGAAGCACACACTCTAGACCAATTTGTGGGAGCTCGGTTCCTGGTTCTGCCATTTATCCTCTATAATCTTGAGTAGGTAATTTATCCTCTCCCTGCCTCAAGTTTCTCCCCTGTAAAATGGGAGTTCCTCAGTACCCATCTCCTACTTAAGTTTATTGAAGGAATCAAATGAAATGGTGCAGGTAAACCAGGAACAGTGCCTAGTAGGTGCTCAGTAGGGCCACATGTCATTACAGTAATGTCAGAAACCCTGCAATGACTCTCCCATTCCACCTCATCCTTGTCCCCACAGCACATCGTGTACACCATTATGTGATGGACATATCCTTTTTCAAAACTTCTATAAGGTGCCATGCAATCTTCGACTCACTAGACTGCCTGAAAAACAGCTTGCCTTCCAAATCTTCCCCAACTGCTTTCACCAAAATTTCCAGAATAATCTCACTCTGCTACAATTTATGACTACCTCCTCCACTTCCAACACACTCCTGCCTTCTAAGGAAGATGCTGTGTTTATACCCAAGTCTAGAAGTAGTCGGGTCCCCACCTGAGGACTGACTGCCCTGGAGAAGGGATGGGAGCAAGAAGAACCCACCAGGGCCGAGGGTGAGCATGTAGCCAGGACATTTAGAGAGGCTGCCACGCTCTGGTGGGTAGGACTTTGAAAGAACTACGTGGGTGAAGAGAATGCATTGTGATCCCCTTTCTGATTATTTGAGGCAAAAGCAAAGATTTTCCTCATTTGTCAACACTAGACACCAATTTTGTATTTTTTCTGAATTCAACACCATGCTGACTGCTCCTACCGCCAACCCACCTTATAGGAGCTAGGCACCCAAGGAGACAGCTACAAGCCTGTCGCTCTCCTGGTGCCCCTTGAGGTGTTCTCCTTTCTTCCCAACACTCCATATATTATCTAAGGACCTCTAATTTCTAATATACTTCTATATCCTAGTCTATTCAGGCTGTTATAACAAAATACCATAGACTGCATGGCTTAAACAATAGACGCTGCTTTTCTGGAGGCAGAAGTCCAAAGTCAGGATGCCCATTAACTGGGTCCCTGGTGAGAACTTTCTTTCTGGCTCGCAGACAGCCACCGTCTCTCGGTGTCCTCATGTGGCAATGAGACAGATTTCCCTCTTCTCACTCCTCTTCTTATATGGCCACCAATCCCACCATGAGGGAGGGTCCCACTGTCATGATCTCATCTAACCTTATTACTTCCCGAAGTCCCATCTCCAAATGCCATCACGCTGCGGGTTAGGGCTTCAACATATGACAGAAACTTCAGTCTGTGACAGTTGGTGAGATTATTTAGATAACCTAAACTGTGGGCTAATTCTGACCTTCAAGATTTGGGAAACCCGTTTGTTTCTAATCAATCTCTTTTGTTGTTACTTCTTCATGAAGCACTTAGCAAGCATCAGTTGCGTGAAGAAAAGACATGATCTTTGCCCTCAAAGGGCTTCCTGGTCCAGTTGAAAAATCAGAGAAAAGTGGAGGAGAAACACAAAATATACTAAATATGTTTTTAATTAAAAGGAAGCCTATTTCAGTAGTAAAGGAACAAAGAGTGTGCTAAGGAGGTTCAGGGGAAGAAGAATAATGTGATGGGTGGGAACCCAGGTTCTGGAATCAGATGGAAGTGGGTTGACATCTTGCTTCCACTATTTTCTTGCTAGATGATCTTGAGAAAATTAGCTACACAAAACTTGTTTCTCTATCTGTAAAATGGAGCTAATAACATCACCTTCCTCATAGGCTTGTTATGATAATGCCTGTAAAGCATGTTGCATAGTGACTGGCCTGGAGAAAACACTCAACAACCATTAATTAAGAAAGAAGTGTGGGTGGAGGAATCATTTCCAAATGGGACCCAAAAAGAGATGAGAATATTTCCCAGAGAATTGTAGGATTTTATCTAAATGTTAAGTCCTGGGATGGGGGTTGGGGGGGAATTCAGTAGGCTGTGAGGAATAGGGTAACAGGCTAGAAAGCACATGAGTTCGGGAAATGTGAATAGAATGGAGGGTGTGGTTAGGGAAACATGGAAAGATAGACTAGAAAAGTCAGTTGAAGGACACTGAGTGTCCTTGAAGTCAGACCAAGAAGTTTGGATTTTTTCCCATCGTCTACCTTATTTAGTAAAATGGGGTACCTTGCCTTCAGTTCTTATGAAAAATGTTTTAATTCAAAGTATATTTTCTCAATAAACCCAGATAAAACCATGAAAAAAAAATTTGTTTTTCCCTTCATAATGTCGAAGAGCAAATCCCAGTTTGATTTTACATTCAGAAGCTTGTTCAGTCCTAATGTAAAAAATACCTAATGGGACTCAAGTGGTACATAAAACTACCTCAAAAGAATTTTAATTTAAAAAAAAGTTTAATGAAGCCCTTTCTTAACCCCAAAGACACCAAAGGTAAGCAAAGACTTTTCCTCCATTTTTCTTCCAAGATAAAAATTTTTCTGAAAGAGTAAATATGGACATCATGCTAATCTAACCTAATTGGTAAGGTCATTAGGAGTTAATGAAACTTCTAAGTTATTTAATGTTTCCAGTTATCTTAATACTTTCTAGAACAATACAAATCATAAATTAACAATTTTGCCACGTAGACATTTTTAACAAATAGATAATCATTGGTAAATTTGTCTTAATGAGTTCTACATAAACAGTTAAAAAACAGCTTAAAGAATTCGTGAGAAAGTTCTTTTTCTCTTTAAATGCAATCATACATCCAATTAGTCAGTACTAAGCACAAAAATGAGACAGATTCCCTGCCCTTCAGTAGCTCAAGGTCTAATGTAGGCAAATGACAATAAGCTGCAGAATGCTACAAGCAGCCTTAACAGAGCGCCTGAAAGACAGTCCCCTTAGCTCTTTGTATCATTACTTTGTGTAATAAACCCCATTTTTAAGAATGGTAGAAGATGCCTCTATTCAATCTCATGAAGATTTAATTCCACTCACATCAACTCCAAATAGATTCCAAACACATAAGATCTCAATGCATGTAAGAGACTACACTCATTTTCTACAATCTTACCAATAGAAACATTGCCTTTTGCCCCAAATTTACCTCTTTGCCCTTTTCTTACCTGAAACCTTGATTCAGAAACCTTTGGGGGAAACTAAGTGTCTGTTTACACGTCACTCACTAACTTGAGAGCTTCTTGAGGATTGCCGCTTTAGTTTTCTTTGCTTCTCTAGATCCTGGAATAAATTAATAGAAAGTGAGTGAATGAACACTTTAGGAAAAAAGGGCTTTATCCAGAGGACAGTCCCTTAATTGAACAAATTTCAACTGATGATGTAACTATCATAACCAAACCGATGACCATTACTGAGTGCCCACCATCAGTCATGTTTCATTCTGAGCACCTGTGTGCACTCACTCGATCTTCATTGTGCAAAGGATTGTTAGTTTACAAGTAAGAAATATGGGCACAGAGAGGTTACATATTATAGGGAGCTGGACCGTGTTTGAGAGCTCTTCGATTGGGTACATGGCCCCATAGGGACTTTAGAGATCTGCACCTTAATTTGTATACTAAGCCTTTGTGTATCTAAGATCTAGGCAATGCCATCTTCCTCCACCAAGTGAACAAATCACTTATTTGATACTCACCATAAAAACTCAACAGAGTTCAGAAAAGGATGGGATAATCTTGTATGAATCCCAATTTCACAAATGGGAAACTGAACCCAAAATGTTCAGTGACTTGCCCACGGTCACACCACTGCTCTGTGACAGAGAAGTTCTGGAACCAAGGACTCTTCACTCCCAGTCCAGGTTAGTCTCCAGTACCAGGCTCTCAGCTGCTTGGCAAGTGATGATTCATGCCTTTTTACTTCTTTGTGGCCTCCTAAATGTCCAGCACAGTACTATGTGTGAAGTCAGTGCTCAATAAATGAGAAGAAGATGGAAGAGGCAAGTGAGATCTGGAATGGGAAAGGGGAAGAGAAAGAACAAAGAATGTCCAGCTAACCTACCAAAGCTGAGGACGCCATGCAGACCCCAGGCTGGCTGGGCAGCCGGGACGCACTGCCCACGTTGGCACTCTCCCGAAAAGAGGAGAGAAGGCCAGCATCTGGATCGCACCTGCAGGCCACAGCAACACCAGGTCCCAGCCTCCAAGTTGCCGCCCGCCTCAACCCAATGGTTGGTGACTCAAAACTGGTCCTGTTGTCTGAGGTATCATTTGTAAAGTGCTTTCTTGGAAGAGAAAATGTTTGGGACAGCTGGAAGGGGAGCTCCCCATGCTGGAGCCACAAGGAGCCTTGTTGTGTGCTGAAAACACAGGCTTCTTATTTTCCCCTCTCTTCCCCTTGGCTGTGTTTATTTAAAGCTCCCACCGCCACCGTGGGGCTGTGTGCCCAGGACTTCAGGCAGGCCCTTGCATCCACTGGGGAGCAGGCCCGGCACTTAGTGCAGGGACTGCGGGAGTCATGAGCCCAGGCCTCAGGGTCCAGCGATCAGGGAGTCCAGCCAGGACAGTGGGAGGCATTGGAAAAGAGTTGTTACTGTGTCTTTGGCAATCCTGTAATTATTGTGTTTGCTGTTATGATTTCTGTCTGTATTGCCATTTCTCTTGGTAAATCTGTTCCCACTTGTGTCTTCTACAGAGAGACTTAAAAAAGAAAAAAAAAGATTAGACAGCCAGGCTGCTGGACTCCTCAAAGAACCTTAGAAGTTATGAGGGGCTTGTCTCCCTGTGATAGCTCAGGAGAGGGTTGAGCAGAAGGCAGATGCCTCCGAGGGAAGATTTGCATTCATCAGCAGGCCAAGCACCTCAGGTGGGCTATCCCTCCACCTCCACCTGCTCTTGTTCCAACTCTACCACCCAGCAGATATACTACCTCAGCATCCTATAGGCAAAGGGGTGTCCAAATGCACCGGAATCCTCCTCTACTGCCTTCTCACACTAGCTTCTGCTCAATCAAGAAATGAGGAGAGAAGAGGGCTCAGCACCTTTTTATGCTCTAGCAAAGGAGCCCACGGACTCCACCTGGCACGTCATAGGACAAAGGGTAAATCAACAAAGGTATCCATCTGTGACTCACAAAAGAAGCCAAACTATTCTTTCCCTTGCAGAGTATTCTGCACATACGCAAGTCATGGTGTCCATTCATCAAATCCTCACCTGGTTTCCTTCTTGGGTACCTCTATTTGCCAGTGGCAAACATTAGTGAGGCTGAGTTTTATTTTAATCTTTCTTTTTTTTCTGGCCCCCCAAGAGAACCTACAAAGGCAATCAGGACTGAGCCTTCTTAGAGTTAGGAAAATTGTTTTTAGCAATGACCATAGTGTACTTTCCAGACTAGAGAGAGAAAAAGAAACTTATGTTTAGATGTACAAAGACAATATGATGCCACAGTGGTGAACAGATACTCAATTACAGCCATGTTCTGCCTCAGCTTTTCCTTGTCAATTTGAAGCAAAATTCTGTTTTTCAGTTTTTCACTCAACCAGTGGTTGGGGGACATTGGGTATTTATAAAAAGAGAAGAACTCTCATTAAAGATAATTACTAGGTATTTGTAAATGTAGCACCAATTTTTTTCCTATTAATACTAATAATGCTATGAATATATCCTTACATATAGCTGGGGTGTTTTGAGCTGGATTCTTTCTTTTAAATAACATTCTAGGGCCAGTATTTCTGGGTCAGAAAGTAGGAATGTTTTTATGGCTCGAGTTATATATGTGTGTGTGTATATATATATCTCCTTCCACTGCTTGCTGAAAGAGCTGTACCAAATGACAATGTCACCAGCAGAGTATGAGCTTATTCATTTTCTAGAAAGTCACCAGCACTGGTCATTATCAGTTGCTGTTAAATGGTATCTCAGTTGCAACATATTACTTTATAGTCTTGTCTAATATCTGGTAGAAATGGATTTCCCACCCTAATTGCTCTTCCTGCTCAAAGTTGTCTTTGGTTGTATGTTGCATTATTTTTCCAAATGAAATTTTTGGGAATTTTGGGAATTTCCAAGGCAAGAATCCTATAGTTATTTTGATTGGAATTGAGTATCTATACATTAGGATTATAAATCCACAGATTGGCTTTAAAAATAATAAGGCATATAGAAACATTCTGTTTCCCCATCCATTTATTCTGTTAATGTTTTTTTCCTCCTGTTCCCCTTACCATGTCGGCAGCCATGCTGACAGTTGTGAGTTGTGAGGGTTGACAGAGAAAGCCAGTGACCCCTAATACCTGTATATGTCCTCTCCCTTCCGGGCTTTCCCAGGAAGACATGTACTGCGTCCTTACAGCTAGAAGCAGCCATGTGGAGCAGCTCTGAGAGAGGAATATGGGAGAAAGTGTGTGCTGCCTGCAGGCCTGACCCCTAACGTCCCTTGCAAAAGCCTCCACTCTCACTTCTGTCCTATCCCAGCCAGATTCAGAGGATCCAGGCTGGACCCCAGGTCCCCTGAAAGATGGCAGAGCCATTGGGTAGAAGCCTGGTCCCCCAATCACCATGGAGAAGAACCTGCCAATACTCTGTCAATCATGATATGTGGGAAATACAGTTTTTATTGTGTCAACCTGCTGAGATTTGGGGATGGCTTGTTATAGCAGGTAACTTACTCTAAGCAGTAGTGAGACTTCCTACCTTCCAAGATGAAGACTCAAGTTGAATTAAAGACTGTATTAGGGTTCTTCCAAGATACAGAACCAATAGGACAGGGTGAGAGGTGTTTAAGGAGCCGGGTCAGACAGCTGTGGGGGCTGGCGAGTCTGACATCTGCAGGACAGGCCAGTGAGCAGGAAATACAGGGAAGAGTTGATGTTGCAGTCTTGAGTCTGAAGGCCACAGAACAAGCCCAGGGGCTGGAAACTCAGGCGGGCTTCTCTGTGCAGCCTTGAGGCAAAATGTTTCCTTCTTAGGGAAGCCTCCGTCTTTGCTCAAAGTCCTTCAACTGATTGGATGAGGCCCATCCAACAAATAGAGGGCAATCTGTTTTACTCAAAGTCTACTGATTGTAAATGTTCATCCCATCTAAAAAATACCTTCACAACAACATCTGGGTTGGCTCCACAACTAGGCAAACAACTTCTCATTTGACTAAACCACCAGGCACTATAAGTTGGCCAAGTTGGCACATAAAATTAGCCATCACAGGGACCAAAGCAGTAATATTAAAAAGAAGAAGTCAGAGGCATCAGAGTGTAATAAAAACAAAATGGAGTTTGGATGCAAGCAGAGCTATCTGAGTCACCAGCTCTTATCATTGCCACGTCCTGCGCTTCATCATCTATAAAATAGGACTAACATAACATATCATGCAAGTCAGTGGTGAACATGGAAGGAGGCCATGTACGTGAAGCCTGCAGCACAATGCCTGCCATGTGAGAGCTATGTTCCTCCTCCCTGCCCTCCAGGGCGAGCGGTGCCTCCCTCTCAGTGGCAGACTGGGAAGGAGAGCTCCCCTCCTCAGTCCTCCTCAGCCCGTGCCTCCAGGCCACTCATTGGATTTTTCCAACCACTTAGGCCGCTTAGTGCTGCTTAGCGCCACCTCGTTATCACATGGGGAGTCACAACACTCCAAGAACAGGACATCTATTTACAGGAACGGAAATTACCAGGGACAGTAAAACTCATGAGATCCTTTACTTGACCAGCTTACCAAAAATGTATGTCATTTCATTTCAAAAGTCCGCCCCGTTTTACCCACTTTCCACCTGAATTAGATTCCTAGGGCTGCCGGAACAAATTACCACAGACTGGGTGGCTTAAAGGACAGACATTTATTTTCTCACAATTCTGGAGGCTGGTAGTCTGCAATCAAGATGTTGGCAGGGTTGGTTTCCTCTGAGGCTTCTCTCCTGGGCTTGTAAACCTCCCCCTTCTCCCTGTCTTCACACGGTCTTCCCTCTGTGTGGGTCTGTGTCCTGATCTCTTGTTAGAAGGACACTAGTCATGTCACCCTCATTTTAATTGAATAATCTCTTTAAAGACCCTATCTCCAAATACAGTCACATTATGAGATACTGGGGGTTAGGACTTCAAAATGTGAATTTGGGGGGACATAATTCTGCCTACCAAATTTTACCCACCATCTCCATCCCAACTACCCTTACAAGGTTGATACACAGAAACCATTCAGGCTCTGTTCTAAACCCCTGGTACTTAAAGGGACCTGCCCCTGCCTAGCCTGTTATCTACTCAGACCATAAGAAATGATGAAAGATTTGAATAAATGCACACACACACACACACACACACACACACACACACACACACACTGTTTGTGATTAGTGTTTTATCTCTCAAAGTCCGCCTATAGATTTTGACCACTGCACTGAGCCACCTGGGGATTGAATGGTGACCTTGTTAGCAGGATCATATTACAAAATAATCAGAATGGGTCAGGGTATTCCTCTTAACCCACTTATCTAGAGACACCAACCATAGTGCGTTTTACTAGGAATAACCAAAGCCTAAATGAAAGGGTCCAGAGTGCATGAACTGTACCAATAATGAACATGCATTTTAGATGAAAAAGCCACAAGCATTTAATTATCCCAAAAAGCACAAGAAAAAGCATCCCAAGATTAAGCTAACAAAGAGGCAGACACCACTCTGCATTTTGAACAGGTTTCTAAATCAAAAAGGGCAGTAAATCATGTTACTTATCATTTAAAAATAACTAGGTTTTAAGAAATGAAATTAGACAAGTGATTAATGCGTCAACTTCAGCCAGAGTTCCTTTGATAGTTGGAAGAAAATAAAAGCCAGCCAAGAAATAAACATTTCAAATTCAGGTGCTTTGCAATCTGTGCTCCAAATGTTTCCCCTGAGCTCCTGAAGAGGTGGCTCTGCTCTGCATACACAGCAGCCAGATTGCTGGCTCAAGTCAATTACCTTCAAAATAAGAGCACCAGCACAAAAAAGGGGGAGTCACAGTCACAGCGGTCAACAGTCCACTTGAGAGAAATGGTCTTGAATGACAAAGGGCAGGGCGTGGGGTAAAGGAGGAGGGGTTGTCCAAGCGCTGTTGAGAGACGGCTGCGGTCGGGTGTTTTCCTTTGCTATTCCCACTTACATTGGTAACCCAATGATGGGGTATAAAATTAAAGGATGCCTGCCTATGACAGAGTCAGGAAAAAATGTAGGCAACAGGACAATGTGCTCGAAGAGAAACAGAGAGAAGTGCATGATAGATTAGAGCACACATCCTGGGAGCCCCACTGCCTAAATTCAAATTCTGGCTCTGCTCCTTACTAGCTGTGTGGCGGTAGACACTTTAACTCTCTATGCCTCAGTTTTTCCATATGCAAAGTGGAAACAATGTAAATAGTGCCTACCTCACTGCATAGTTATGAGGACTGAATTGACACATGTAAAGCACAAAGAATGGAGACTCTATAGGATTCTATAGTGTTATAGACTTATAAACATAATAGTACAATATTTTTTATGTTGTAAAACAAGCTGCAAAAAAAATCCCACTTAATAATAATGTGTATATTCCTGGGCCAGGGCTAGGGTGAGATGAATAGAGCAGAAGAAAACAGAATTTGCACCCCTGGTACAAAATTTAAGGGGGTGCAATTAAATAATCAAGATAAATAATATTTCAGTTATAATTCAAATAAATAATATTTCAATGCAATGTTTTAAAAATCAAAGTAATGTAAAGACAAGATCAGAATTGTTGATTTTTCCCTTTGCCTCAGGCTTCAGGATAGCTCGGTATGGGGTATATTTATTTATATCATAATAAAATATCTGGAAGGCTATACCCCAAACTTTAATTTCTGGGGTAAGAAATGACATAGAATTTTATTTTCTGTTTGACATGTTTGTATTTTTTCATTTTTCTACCATGAAAATATATACACTAAAACAAATGAGGACTTCTAAAGTTTCATTTCTTAATGAAATCTTGAAAGACAAACGCAGGCTGATACTAAAGCACATGTAGCAGCCAACTGATAAAATAGGATGAGGCCACGCAGCCCAAAGAGAATCCCCTGGCAAGCCATCTCCCTGCGTGGTAGAGCTTGCTACTTTGTTCTTTAAACCTACAAAAAGAAAAAATAAAGAAGAAATTGGGAATATAAGAAATAAGAATGAAATCCACTTAACCTTTCTGGGCCTCATTTTCTTCCTTTGGGAAAGAACAGGATTCGTGGGAACTCCTACAGCCGCTCTAGTTCTAACCAGCATGTCGCTGGGGTGGAGGGAGGATTCCTCAGTTGTCCCGTTACCAAGGGGAACCCAGTGTTGGACCTGCTGTCCTGCTCGGATCTCACCAATTCCCAAGGCCTGCTGGCCACAAGGCCCTCTGGAGCCCTGGTTTGTGAACTGTTGGCAGGATCTGTAAGGGATCCTTCCAGCCATACCCCAGCTGCCGACTTGGAAATTGTTCCTTAACCTTTCTGATTGTTTCCTCATCTGTAAATGGGAAATAATAATACTCACTTCATAGAGTGGCAATGTCAAGTGCAAGAATATATGTAAAGCATTTGGTAGGTGCTGGGCCCTCACTAACGTAATTTCCTCTCCTCCTTTCCCAATGGATCAAAACTGTTAAAATATTTCAATTCAAAGTCTCTTGGCTATTAGAGGGAAGTAGTAGAATGAAGTGATGAAAAATGGTCACGATTGCACCTTGGGGAAAGGTGTGTGGCTTCTCCTTTGTGGAAGGCTTCCCTCCTGATCACATTTGAACAAATGCTGAAACTCTGCACTGAACACACTGAAGATCTGAGAAGGTGACCCAGGAGCCTGCTGGTAACATAAGGTGGCTAGTGATTAATAAGTTGCTGTGTTTAATCACTACAGCAAATCAATAGAATGGAGACAGTCAAAGTTGACAGTAATGTCTTTTTTTCTCTTTGGACAATTTCCAGGGTAGAGAAGGCACAACAATTTCCTAACATGGGTTAAACTTCAAGAAAACTTACTAAACCAAAATACCAGAAAAATGGGAATGGAGCCATGGATTATGAAACTTAGAAGTTCTTTAAAAAGACCATCATTATATCACAACATACTGAAAAGAATGAATATTAACCATAAGCCAGTAAATCTCTCCACACACATGCTGCCCATTTCTCCTCAGTTTTATTATTGTTTCTTTTTTTAGAATATCTTAAATAATATTTATGAAGTTTTTCAATAGAAAGATTAAAAGGAAAAATTTAAATGATGCATAATCCCACTGTCTAGGTAGGCCTTGCTGACATTTCATCAATAAAATAAAAAGCAATGCTTCCATGTGGTTAGAATATTAAATTCAGAAAGATATCAAAGTAAAATAGGAATCTACTCTCAACCATACTCCAGGAACATACAGTTTTGTATCCCTAAACTAAGTCTGTTTTAGAGCTCCTTGGAGAGCTTCACAGAAAAGTTTTCAATGAATATACCAGCCTTTATGTATCTTTCTAAATTACAGATAAAAAATTATACATATCACAAGGTTATCTATCTTTCTTGTTCACTTATGTTGTGGGATGAATTCTATCACCCAAAATTTGTATGTTGATGCTCCAAGTTGCAGTGACTGTATTTGAAGATAAGGCCTTTAAAGAGGTAATTTAGGTAAAACGGGGTCCTCAGGGTGGGCCCTAATCTAGTATGACTGGTGTCCTTATAAGAAGAGGAACGTAAGACACAGAGAGACAACAGGGGCACACGTGCACAGGGCTGACTGCGCGAAGAGGAAGCAGAAAGGTGGCCATCCGCAGGGCAAGGAGAGAGGCCTCAGAGGAAACCAATCCTGCCAGCACCTTGACCTTGGACTTCCAGTCTCCAGAGCTGTGAGGACATTAATGTCAGTTGTGTAAACCACCCAGTCTGCAGTATTTTGTTATGGCAGCACCAATAAACCACTACAGCATGTTGGTATATGTTTTTGATATATTCATATCAGTGCTCACAGATCCACATTTCATCAGATTATCACAATTTCTTTATACTTTGCCCCATTGATTGACATTTACATCGACTCCAGGTTTTTGAGTAATTCAAACGAAGCTGCAGTGAATAACCTTACACTACCCTGGCATAATTTTGTAAATACATCTATAAAGCGAATTTCCAGAAGTAGAATTGCTGGCTCAAAGTATAAATGCACACATACTTAATTTCAATAGATACTGTCAACTTGCCCTTCAAAACTTTCCACTTCGACACATTCTTGCCAGAAGTAGATTTACCAAGCTTTTTAATTTTTATCAATCCAACAGCTAAAAATTAGGATCATATTCTGGTTTGTACCTATATATAAGCCTGAGCATCTTAGAGAGTTGTCAAGAACACAGGTTCAGGGCCATATCTTGAGCTGGAATTCTGACATGGCCATTGCCGAGCTGTGTGACCCTGGCCGAGCTGCCTAACGTCTTTATGCACCAGCCTCCAATGCTGCTGTTGAATGAGATAACAATGGAACCTTCCTCATTATAGAGGTCTTATAAGAATTCATGAGTGAAGAGCTGTCAAATGCCTGGAACAATGCTTGGAACATACTTATCTCCAAATTAATGCTAGCTACTATTACTGTTGTCAAAAATAATAATACACATATATTGACTATTTGTATTATTCTCTTTGTGAATGCCCTGGGTTATGGACTGAATGTGTTCCCCCCAAAGTTCATATATTGAAGCACTAAGCCCGAATTTGAGATGAGGCCTCTGAGGAAGTAAGGTTAAATGAGGTCACATGGGGGCAGCCCTGACCAAACTGGAGCAGTGGCCACCAGAATCATCAGTCACTCTCTCTTCATATTCACGCAAGGAAGAGGTCAGCAGAGCACATGGAGAGATGGTGCCGACACGCAGGCCAAGAGAAGAGGCCTTGGAATCAAACCAACCCTGCCTGCACCTTGGGCATGGATTCCCCAGCCTCCTGAACTGTGAGAAATAAACTATTCTTTTCAGCCACCTAGTCTCTGGTGTTTTGTGATGGCAGCCCATGCAGACTAATACACCCTGTTTACATCTTTTGCCCATATTTCTGTCCAATTAGTCATTCTCTTATTGATTTCTATGACTTCCCCTCATGCATACTACCCTAACTTGATTTGTGAGGACAGGTGTGCTAATCAAAGTGCGCTGAGTGGGAAATGAGGGCGTGTGATATTGGCTTCTCCTTGGGGCTTCCAACCAGGAGCCGCACCAGATGCAGCAGAGGACTGCTGCACCCACTGAAGGCGGCGACGGTCATGAAGCAGGCAGCTCCTGAAGTACAATGCTGAGGCTCACCGGTCTAGAAGTAAGAAGCATGTGTAAACCCAGGTCCTCAACACCAGCAGGAGAATGGCATTCCACTGCCTCCTTCAAAGACCAAGAACAAACACCAAGGCACCTTCCCTTGACTTAGAATTTTTTTATACATCTCCCTCTATGAAAGGAAAATACAGAGGGTATCGCTTACTTCCTACCCTTGTTCATTTCCACATCAAAGTCTGAAGTATGAAATGTACTTTCTCAAATTTAAATCCAAAATTGTAATTTAATGCAGAGCAATTATAAGTACCAGATGCTGGAAGGTTTGCACTTTTTGCTTCCATAAGAAGTATACAAACTGGTTCCAAATTTTTGGATATGATACCCAAACTACATTAGGGGCTAGAAATGGGAGATTGCTAAATTTAAGCCCAACCATATATGCTTTACAACTGGAAAGTATGGGGAAATTAGGAAACCAGACACATAAAAACGGCACTGTATTTGACAGACAACCCCACTTGACTGGCACATCAGGTGCCAAAGGTAAGGTAACAGAGTGTCATGGTAGAAGCATTTACCTCAGAGATGAAGTGCCATGGATTCAAAAGCCAGGCCTACCACTTAAATCCCTGCATGATCTTGACTGGGCAATTTAACCTCTAGGATTCAGTTTCTCCGCTATAAAACAAGGATGGCTTCCCTACCTTACTGAGTTGTAAAGATTCTGTAAGTTAACAACTAGAAAGTGCTCTGCCCCATGCCTGACAAATGCTAAGGGTTCTGTAAATGACCAAATATCTCTAAGACTTCCTCTCAGTATTTTTCCCCTTTTATTTCTAAGATTCTGTGATCTATCCAATCCAGTTCCATATTCATCAATCGATTGTTAAGTGATCACTGGGTTCCAGGTGCCTAATACCACCCACACAAGGAAGAAGAGGGAAGAATAAGGCCCTCAAGAAACCCTCAGCCTCATTAAGGAAGCCAAGTGGATACAGAAGGAACGATCAGGGAGCAGCGCCAGGCAGGGAAAGCCAAGGACATCAGACCATAAATGCCACTGGAGTTTGAGCCTGGAGGTGTTTGGGTGTGGAGGGGAGGGGAGAAACTCCAAATACTCAGGGTGGAAGCCAGTCACCAGTCAGCATTGCTAATGAGCTGACCATGGCCAGCTGCTCCACTGCCGACGATGCCCTGTCTTCAGACCACAGAGCAAGGCTCCTTCCCCACAGGGGCGTCCCAGCAGTGTGCTGGTGTGGACTCTGCCCATTAGGGCCCCTCAAAAGTTCTTTTGCCTCTGGTCTTGGGAAGAAGGGTGGATATTTTCTTTCCTCTGAACTAGTTCATACGTACCTTTCCAGTGGCATTCCCACGAGATGTCATTCATCATTCTTACGCACAAGTCTCACAACGAGTCTCAGAGGGGTAGGGACGGAGCTGACATTGTTTCTTTGATGGCCACTCCCCCATAGCCAGGAGTCCGGGGCTCTCCATAACTGTCACCTCCATGACTAAGTGACTAAATTCATGAAGAAAGGCGGTTCATATGTTCTCATGTATTTTATGTCAAAGAGTAGAGCAGGTGGAAATGGAGTAACATGAGAAGCAAGGAAATGACAGTGTCTTCTCTCTGGGTTCTGTGGGCTGACTGGCTGCTTTGGGGGCTCGGGGGCTCTGGTGCAGACGCAGCCAATGGGGAGTTGGGGCTGAGGTCATCTGAAGGCTGGCCAGGGCTGCCTCTCCCAGCGGCTCCTTCACACAGGGCTCGGCGCCTCCCCAGGCCTATCTCAGGCGGTGTCCTATCCTCCAGGGCCTTGGGCGTGTGGGATTCTTGCACCTTGGTGGTCACAGGGGAGTTTCACTATCTCCATTGCGGTGGACCTCTGGGAGGCTGCCAGTGGAGGCTGCCAGGCAAGGTAAGGGCTACAGAAGTGCCAGTGTCACTTCTGCCATTTATTGGCCAAGGCACTAATGGGACTCGAGGGAGTAGAGCAACTGACTCCGTCTTCTGATGAGGAGGAGAGTTCACATTTTAGAAGAGCATACAGGATGGAGATATCGCTGCAGCCAATATTGGAAAATACCTTCTGCCACCATTTGTCATCGCTGTTAAGGATGATTGACGCTGTTATCCTTCTTAACAATCCCTGCTTAGCCAAACTAATGTGAGAGAACGTGGAAAACTCTTCAAGCCCAGAACCCCATCACCACAGTGTTTGATGGCTAAATAGCAGTGAGATGAAGATATTCCTTGAGACTAAGATTCTCACATGGCCCTTACTGCTCCTATCCAGGGTCCTTCACCAGCTGATGAAGCGTCCCTGTGTAAATTAGACAAAGATGCCCTTTCTTCCAGGTAGACGCAATAGGGCAGAAAAATGTTTTCCTTCTTCCCTTCAAGGTTCTTTGGCCTAATAAAAACTGATAACTGAATGAATGAGCAAGAAATATATATGCTTTCTTTTCAATGTGGTGGCCTACAGAATAAGTAGAGGAGAGGGACGGTGGGCGCTGGACCCAAAGAAAAGATCCCCAAAGCCACTCAGCTCCCACGTGGGTGACTGACACCCCACGTCTGCTCCAGGTGACAGCAAGGAGGAATGAGAGAGCATTTGCAGCTGAGTCGAATGCATTCAATGACAGCCAGAAAACCGGAGCTAGTGGCAACTAGTTAATCTCGGAAAATAAAAATAGAAAGAACTGTGTTATTTATAACCTTAGTGAGGCAACGTGGCCAAAAAAATATTGTCTGAAGTGTTACGAAGAACGTAATTTTTCAGATACATAGTTACTTTTTCAGAAACATATAATTCACTAGGGTGATTTTAAAACACTGCCCTTTGCAGCTGTAAATTACCATTTGTGGGCGTTTGACTTATCTGCTGGCTTATTAAATCAGACCTTTTTCTCCCCTTTCCAAGCTACAGCTATCAGTTTATGATTAAACTTTGGCAAGGCATTAGCTCTGTCTTCGTGGTGGCTCAGAAACCTTACCAGCTGCAAGTAGAAACTTTTATGCCTTTAAAATTCCTTTTCATATAAACAAAAAAATTAATTTTTATATTTTTATATAAAAATTTTCTCTCTGCTCTGGTTGGTTATCAAAGTTTGAGTGACTGTTCTGTTCACTCAAAGTGCCACTTCAGCCTCTATTCAAGCTCTGCCACAGCCAATATTGTCTCCAGTCCCCCCACTAAGAATAACTTTAGGCAGAAAAATGTGCTTTCCATAGAATCCACGGAATATCAGTTTGCATCAGGTGAAGCAAAACCAGAATCCCCAAAGCCTCAAGGGTTTGGAACTCTACCAAATCAGGTCACTCTACCCACCCAATACTTCTAGTTACATAAAAATGTAAATACTTTATATATAGTTTATATATGTCAATACTTTATGTATGTAAATACTTTCTTTTGTAGTTTATATGGGGTGTTTTATAGAGCAGAGAAATCAGAACACCCTTAACGTGACACTGTAAATCCACCATGCCCTAAAATCGCTCGCTCTCTTCCTCTCTCTATTCCCTTTATCAGGGATTAAGGGCAGCTTCTACATGCATGAAAACTTTTGACATTCCTCACAGAAGATTCTGGAGAAAACTGGGTCATTAGAGTGAGTGTGTGGAAGTGAGAAGCAAGTCTGAGAGCCCTCCCTCTCCCGAAGTTGTAAACCTCACCTTCAGAAGTTCACATAGAACCAAGTTCAGGCAGCATGCACGCCGAGAGCACATTGGTAGTGGACTAACAGGGGCACCAGCCGGGATCCATCACGCACCAGGCAAGCTCTTTCCACGCTTTATATCTCATTCATTCTCATGCGACCTAACAGGAACAATGCAGTACAGGAATAACATCAGTATTACTATCAAACATTCCTGCAGTGCTTACTATGTGCTGGGTACCATTCTAAGGACTTCTCGTGTGTCGACTCATGTGATCCTTACAACAACCCAGTAAGGTAGGTATACCAATTACTATCACCATTTGATGAGGAAGCAGAGGCACAGAGAGGTGAGATAGCCCGCTCTGATTCACAGAGATGAGGAAACCGGGGCATCGGGGAGATGATGTGACCCATCTTCACAACCCTAGTTAGTGATCAGGTGGGATTCCACACCAAGTGAGCTGGCTCCAGAGCCTGAGCTTGTTGTGACTGACAAACGGACAGACAGAGCAGCCTACCTTCCATTCAGCTGGAGAGTGACTCACTGGCTTTGCTCTCTGGCCCCGCTTCCGCTGCTTGCCTGCCTTCTGCCTGCTCTGGCAGTGCCACAGAAGGGCTGCTTTAAGCATGGGAGAAATGGAGTTGCCTGTGTTATATGATTTCAAGAGCATCCAAAAATATGCTCCTTCCTACACTTCAGGAGTCATTCCTTTGACGTTCAGCTTTGTCGTTTGCAGATGCAAAATATTATGCTGCATCAATAATCTATATCTCAAATGCCTTTACCAGACTTTTCTTCAGAAAGAGAAGAGAAAATAAAGGCTTTGACGGAGCAGAGGAGGAGATCAGAAAGCGGCCTGGGACCTACCAGGCATCCCTGCCTTCACCTGAGCTATGTCTGCCTCTGGGATTCAAATATGTCTAAACAGATTTAATGAGCTGTGGGCTGCGCTGCCAGCAGGACACTTGCACAAGGGACTGAGAAGTCTCCTGGGAAGCTCTCACTCTAATTAGGAAGAGGGTTAGCAGACCAGCCTGGACCAGTGACAAAGCCTTAGTCAAAGGGAAACAGATGCAGTTCTGAGTGAAGCGCCAGGTCTATCCCTCACATTTGTCTCCATTTGTATCACAGGAGAGGTAGATTGTGGCAGGGAAACTAGGAACTGCTTCATTTAAGTGGCGGCCAGACAATAAGAGGTAAAAGGGCTGACTTGCTACCTGTGGAGAAGGGCAGATGAGGTGGGGAAAGGTGTGCCCTCCCCCATGGCAGTTCGGATCCCTAGAGACTCCAGGTCATCAGTCCTGTAGCTGGGCGAGAGAGAGACAGCCCGGACTGCCTGCCATGGCAGTGCTGAGAGGAAGCAGCAGGGGTGACGGTGTCCCATGTTGTGGCAGCCCTATCTAGGGGAGGCCAGCACCCTGCCCCGGGAACTGGGGTGGAGAAGAGGAACAAGAGGCCAACAAAACTCCTTCGGGGGTGATTCCTACTTGCCAGCACAGTGGACTAGGTCTGTGTACCACGGTCTGCTGGTCAAAGCTGGGACCCAGGTAAGAAGACAAAGAGAAGTACCACAGGACATTCTTACCCTCTCACAGCCCAACTCTTAGTTGAGAACCAGGACTGATTTCAATCTTCCAATTAGGCAGCCACTCATTCAACAAGTATTTATTAAGCACCTATTTTGTGCCCGACAGACAAAGAAGATACAGCTCTCTACAAGACAACCACTGCTCCAAATATATCCCTCTTGCTCCCTGCCCTTCAGCCATGTCAGCCTTCCTTCGCTAGTGAGGGCTCCACACTCACCACTCCTGCTGCTGAGAACTGTGTCCAACCTTCATGCTTCTCTTTGTCTTTAGCCTCAAATTAGAAGTCACCTCCTTGGGGAGGTCTTCCTGGCTTCCCTATTAAATGGGGCCCTCATTATTTATTCCCTCTCATATCACATGTGTTGTTAGTAGGAATGTATTTGTTTGTTTCCCTGATTATTCCTCCTCTTAATTGGAAATTCCACCCCATCCCCCATGCCAGCTTAGTGCCTGGCACACAGTAGGAACTCTATCACTATCTGTAGAATAAATGCTCTTGAATGGACCCATTTTATAGAGTCACACAATAGTTAGTGATTGAGCTCAACATACAAATGCTGACATACTGATGACACGGGCAGATTCCACCTTACTGCTCCTTGAGGACCTCACAGTTTAGTTGTGAAAGACTCACATGAACAATAGGTCGAGTCATATGACTCATGTTACAATAAAGATCTGTCCAAAGCGCTGTGAAAACACAAAAGACAGTGTGATTAATTTGGCGAGGGAATAATGAAAAGCTCCCAAACAGATGACATCTGAACAAAGCTTTGAAGGAGGAGTGTGGATGTAGAGACACGCTGGGAGCAGGTCCTTTCTTGCAGAGGTGTAAAATGGCATGGTAGAATTCTCAGTCTTATCCCGCATCAGTAAGAGTGGCTTCTTCTGGGAAGCTGCACAGTTTCTTCATTCATTCATTCAATAAGAGTTGAAAGGCACTGAGCAGTCATGGTCCTTGCCCTCTGAAGGGACATGGGCAATTGAGGATGTTGACCCATGGGGTCAGACAACATATTGAAAGGTAATCAGTCTGGATCCTGGAGGACCACACTGAGGAAAATCAAGGTGCCCCTGTTTACAGACTGCCAATAGCCAGACATGTGAGTGATGCTGTCAGAGATCAACTAGCCACTTGTCTGCCAGTCTGCTGGCCACAGACACTTGAAAGAGCCCAGCAAAGATCATCTGCCCTGCTCAAGCCAAGGAAGCCTCCTAGATAACCCAAGACCCATGAGCTAAATAACATGTTTCTTGTTTTAATCAGCTGGGGATGATGTGTTGCTAAGCAAATGCTAAATGATCAGTGTATGGTCACATAGTTCTAGACACTTCAGGGAGGCACAAAAAAAATAAGACCTTGCCTTCGCTCCCTTGGGTCTATCCTATACCTCATATTACTTATGTTCAACTCTGTTTCTTTCCGTGAAGGAAGCAGAGTTGTACATATGTAAATATGAGATAGGATGGATCCAAATGAGTTCTCCAGAGAGGCCCTAACATCTGCTTTGGGAGCTTGGAGGACAAGATTAACTTTGCCTGGTGTGGCGGGGCATTCACAGAGGGCAGAATGTGATCACAGTACGGAGTCACAGGTACAAGGTCATCGGGCAGAGGCTGGGGAAATGGGAGCCTCCAGGTGGTGAGAACATCCTGCTTAAAAACCCAGAAAATAGGAAAACAGTAAGAAATCTGGAATGCTTACCTGGGATATTGCTCCCTTCCTGCCCCAATCCCTCCACATGCCAATCACTTTTCCTGATAAACTCTTTCCAGGGCTTGGAGATTAGATCTCACTTCTTCCAGGGAGCCCTGAATTGTGTACCCGCCCCAGCCCCACCCCACAAGATTCATTTGTTGAAGCTGTAAGCTCCTATCTGATGGTGTTTGGAGATAGGGCGTTTGGGAGATACTTAGGTTTAGGTGAGATCATCAGGGTGGGGCCCTCACATGAGGATTAATGACCTTCTGAGAAGAGACACCTGAGAGCTTGCTCACTCTCTCTCTGCCTGGTGAGGACACAGTGAGAAGGCAGCCTTCTACAAGCCAGGAAGACTGCTCTTACCAGGAACCTAAGTGGCCAGCACCTTTCTCTGGCACTTCCAGCTTCCAGAACGGTGTTGTTTAGGCCACGCAGCTCTGTTATTTTGTTATGGTAGCCCAAGCTGATGAAGACACTTCCTTGACATGCTCACCTCCCCATCTGTATTAAGCTTTCTCCTCTATATGTCCTCTCTGGAAGCACTTCCCACACTGTATTAAGACTCTTTCCTTGTCTGTATCTCCCACCAGACAATTATCTCTATGAGGGCAGGGACCTTGTTTAACTTTGTATGTCTGCTATCTTATCTCTAGTGCCTAGCACAGTGACACACAATAAGTGTTTAATAAACATTTGTTGAATAAGTGCTCCAAATTTGTCATTTTTTATGGGATCCCAAAGGAAACATAAAAACAAGACATTAGCTAGCTCTAGATTTGGCCACAGAAATAACTCACACGCCTGCCCTTTTGCAAAGTTTGCTATTTCTCTGTTATTTTAATTAGAAGAATTGGTTTTGTGGCATCTAATTTGCTGTTTATAAAGACAGTATATAGCTTGCAATCTAAGCCAACTCACTGATGGAATATTTTGCATAATGACCCAGAACAGCCTGATCTCTAAACGCTCCAGGTGGTTTTCTCTATTTTTTAGAAAGAGCTCTCCAACTATGCGTTTGTGTACACAAATTTTACAGAACCCTCACAGGGTTTCTGCTTCTGGTATATTTACTAACCTTTACATCAAGCCTCATAGGTCCCCCACTTTTTTTATTGATTAAGAAATTGAGATTCACCAGGCTAAATGATTTGTCCAAGATCATCAGATAGCAAGAGGGAAAAGACTAGAACCCAGGTCTTCTACTTGTGAGTCTAGAATTTGTTGGGAGTAAAAAAATGGAAAATATACAGAATTCAGAGAGCCCCTGATCTAAAATAGAGAACATATATATCTTCCTGTTAAAATGGTGAAATGTACATAAATATAAATATTTTAAAGGTTCTATATAAGGAAAGAAGGGATGGGAGAGGGGAAGCTGAGTATTTATTACAGCCAATAATCTATCTACATTTAAGTATGTTCTTAAAAGAGACCGAAACTTAGTGTTGCCGCCCATTCTCTCACCTCTTACTGACGTCAGCGCATGAGAGTTCTGGCTATACGGATGTCACCTGTACTTTAGGTGCTGAAGTGATCCCCAGGTAGGGTCTCCTTACAGCATAAGTTGTCAACCTCACTTCAATATCCACCCACCCAGATTCAAGATGATTTGCTCCATGATTTCACATCCATGGAATTAGCTTGAGGGCAAAGTGCTGTATTTACATGCCTCGATGCCATCTTCTCAGGGGGGTGGAAGGTAGAAGGGCGATCAGGAAAGAAAAATTCCCCTCCTTTTTGGTCTGTCTCGTCATAGGGGAGTGACCTTTTGTCTTTACTGGTTTAAGGTCAGTGACTGGACTGGTTTGAGAAAAGGGCAGCACACCCTCAATATTCCCAGGGCACCAATGCTCCTGGCTTCCCTTGCTTCGTGGAGCTGGGTGCATCGCCAAGCCCTCCCATGAGATGACATGAGGAGGCTGCCTCTTAGTCAGATGCCTCCCTCCCTCCCCCAGCTGCCTGTCTTCTTTCTTTCTGCTCACAGGAAGTTCCAGAAAACAACTCTCTTGTGTGAAAACTCATAGTTATAAAAGATTCATCCTTTGTTCTACTGAGCCAACAATAAGAAATGCTTGAGCAGTGCGGACTAGACAGTCCAATTGTGATCATATTTGAGGAGTAAAGCATAGAGATGACCAACAATACCATGGAACAAATGGACACGAAGTGGCTGGATAGAATGATGCAGGCCAAGCACCAGCATATGGCCTGGCACGTTTTAAATATGTATGTCTGAACTCTAGTGCACCCAGCTCTGTTATGGTCTTGCCTCTTTGTCCACACTGTTTCTTCATTGGTGAGCTCATCAAGACCTGGGCTCTAAGTGAGCCCAATGTCTTCATGAGTCCTAAATTTACTGTCTAGCCCTGACCTCCCCTCTGAACTAGTCACACGTGCAACTGTCTACTTGACATCCTGTCTTGAACCCCTTGCAGGTAACCCCAAACGGCATACACAAAAGAGAGCTCATAATTTCTTGCTCTGCTTCCAAAATCTGTTGCCCCTCCATCTCAGTAAAAGGAACTTTCGTGCATCCAAAAACCTAGGAGTCATCCTCAATCACCCCTTTTCTCACACTCCCCCTGCCCATTCTATACACACAGCCAGCTTGTCACTAGGCCCACAAGCACATTCTCCAAAATACGTCATGAGTCGGATGATTTATCCTCACCTCTCTTGTTTCTGTCCTAATGCAGACCACCATTACCTTTTCCCTGGGCTGCCATAAACTAGTAGAATGGGTCTCCCCGCTCCCATTCTCGCCTTGCCATGATCCATTCTCCAGAGAGCAGCCAGGGTAATATTTTAAAAGAAAACTCAGATCATCTCACTACCCTGTGTGAAAAATCTCAATGGCTTCCCACGGCACTTAAAATCCAAGCCCCTTGGATTCTGGGTCATCCGAGGCACTACGTTAGCCACCTGTTTCTCTCTCAATCACTCTCTGCTTTCTCATTAGCTCTAGCCACTCCAGCCACGTTGGTCTCCTTTCCATCCTTCCAACACCTCAGACTCTTTCCAGCTTGTGGCTTTTTGTACCTGCTGTTCCTTCTGTCTGGAATGCTGATACCAAATCACTCCAGCTCCTCCAGTAACTGGCACTTTTTCAGCTGCCATTCTTGACTTAAATGTTACCTGCTGGAGAGGTTTCCCCTATCCACCCTAAGCAAAATGACATCCTAATACATGCTTTATCTCATCATTACCTCCTTTCTTCACAGGATATACTCACAATTTCATATGATGTGGTTTATGGATCAGTCCACTGGCTCACTGGCTCTCTTCCCCAGTAGAATGGAGCCCAGGAGGGCAGGTGCTTATCTGTTTTTCTCACTGCTCTACCCCCAGTGTCTGTAACAGTGCCTGAGGTAGAGCAGAAGCTCAATAAATATGGTTAAATAAATGCATAAATTAATCTGGAAATGTTCTCAATGATTATCAATTTATGATGAAAATGAATTAACTGCAAAATAAATACATAAATAACTCTGGAGGCAATGGAGTAAAACTTGAGAGTACAAACGGGGTTCCAAACTGCCTCTCTTTGGTAACCACATCAAATATACACTTACCACCCAAAAAGCTCTCACTCACAAGATCTCAGAACAGGAAATTATTTCTAAGCAGAGACTGGCCAGTAGATCTCCCTGGGAGGACCCTGCTCAGGTCTCAGCCAATACTAAAGGATTGTTTGGGGGATTTCAGAGTTGGTAGTATTAGTTTCCTGTTGCTGCGGTAACAAATAACCACAGATTTGGTGGCTTAAAACAGTCCAGATTTGTCTTACATTTCTGGAGGTCAGAAGTCTGAAAATGAGTCTTATGGGCTAAAATAAAGATGTCATCAGGGCAGCTTTCGTTCTGGGGTCTCTGGGGGAAATCCATTTCCATGCCTTTTCCAGCTCCTAGAGGCCCCTTGAATTCCTTGGCTCCTGTCTGTTCCTCCCTCTTCAAAGCACATCACTCCAACCTCTTTTTCCATCATCTCCTTTCTTCTCTCTGCCTTTGAACCTCATACCTCCCTCTACTAACAACCCTTGTGACCCACCCAGATAATCAAGGATAATCTCCCTGCCCCCAAATCCTCAGCCACATGTACAAAGTTCCTTTTACAATGTAATGTAACCTCTTTATACTCTTAAAAAAATGTTGAGGATGCCAAGGAGCTATTGTTTATATGCATTGTATCTATTTAGTACTGTATTCAAAATTTAAACTGAGAAAATTTTTAAATATTTTATTGATTTTAAACTAACAATACTGAGCCCATTACCTGTTAGATAAAAAATATATTTTTTATGAAAAATAACTATTTTTTAAAAAAAATAGTGGCATTGTTTTACCTGTTAATAAATCTCCTTTATGTCTAGCTCAGTAGCAGAGAGCTAAATTCTTATGTCATATCTGCTTCTGTATAACATCACACTTCATATGGCATTGGAAAACTCCACTGTAAAGCCATGAGAGAATGAGACAACATGAACCCCTCGAAAAGATCTCATGGACCCCCACTGGTCCTGGGACCACAATTTGAGAATTACTATTCTAACGATTTAACAAACTGCCAGTAATTTACTGCACATACAACTCCGTTGTTCACAAGACTGGGAGTCCTCTTCCCATCCCATCCTTAACTAGTAAGCTTCTGCTTTTCTTTTAATACTCAGGTGTCACCTCTTCCAGAAAGTCTCCCCTGGGCCCTGCGCACTGAGTCAGATACTCTCCCCCTGGCTTCTGGCAGCACGTTTTCTCTCACTGGCTCTTGCTTTCACTCTGCTCACGTTGCCCTTTCGTACTGGATTTAATTCTCTGTTAAGGAGTCCATCAGCCTACCAAGTGAGCTACCTGAGAATGAAAACCATGTTCTGTTCATCTCTGCGGCCCCCACATAAGTGGTATGCTGTACATGTTTACTGAATGTAAGGGAAATGAATCCCTCCTTCTGGCAATATGAGCACCGGCATGAGAGAACAGAAAACAAGGAGTTGGGTAGGCAGCACCTGCTGCTAAAGGCTGTTCCTTTCCATCTGCCCAGTCCCAGTCAAAGACCCTTACTACTTTGCAGCACACACATGCTCAACCTACAGGATTTCTGGTTCTGGAGAATGCTAAGAAGACACTGAGCAGAAGAAATGCTTGTAGCCCCCTAAGAAGCTTGAGTCTCTAAGTCTTGCCAGGTGCTCTGTAGTGCTCTGTGTATCACATGCGAAAGGCAGAGTCCACAGTACGCAGTACATGTTTATGCCCCATCTGCCTTGCAGCCCTGACTTAAAGAAGCAGGCAGAGAAACATGGAAATCCAATGATGAACAATATAAGTCACCTGCCTGTAGTTGGAATTTGCAGTGGGTCTCTCTTAATACAATTTCCTAGAAAATGTCAATGAGGTAAACCAGCAATGCTGTTACTTGTCCCCAAATAAATGTGGAAAAACAGGTAATGTGATTGCTTTGATACCATGGTTTACATTTAGAGCCATATCTGCCAGGTTCAGTGACTGGACCTCTCCCCATCAAAGAGCACCTTGATTACTTCAACTGCATGGTTCAAAATCCACTGTTAAGTCGTAAGAAATGGAAGACTCAGACACGCCAGTCCCCCACCTAGACTATACCTATCTATTTATCTATAAAAACACTGAAATGGATGCACACAAGTATAAATTATATTACAGGTATAAAAGGGGTAGCAGAGGATCGATGCCAGCTGTGGCAGCCATGAGCCCTCTAATCACAGGGAGCTTACCTGACTGAGGGATCCAGCTCTGAAATCCAGTGCTGCATTTGCCCAAAGGCCATGCTTCCTATGGGCTGTTTCTGTGTCCAGGACACCAAGGCCTAACTATTTCTGTAATGGCCACTGTGGTTCAAGACCGACAGCCTTGCCAGGCCTCCCTTAGGCTGCAGAGCAGTCTACGGCGTTTCAACCAACTGCCTTCCCTCTCTCCTTCACTTGGAGTGAGGCTTGCATCATTGCCTGCCAAATCTCCCAAGCTGTTCCAGCTCCCACCCCATTCCCTCCAATACAGGCATTTCTCCTAAGAAAATTCTTGTGCATTTAATCCTGTCTTGGCATCTGCTTCTTGAGGAATCTGGACTAACACCCCGGGCAACATTGAGTACCACGTTCAAGAAAGAACACCCAGCTAGAAAGTAGGAAACCCAGATTATGGCCCCAGCTCTGTCCTTTCTAGTTGTGTCAACACAGTTCTAAAAACCTCATTTCCTCATATGCTAAGTGAATTAGCTGGATTAGATATCTCTACGTTCTCTTCTGACCTCAACATGTTGAATTCTGTAACTCCTGTACTCCATTTACGACCACATTTACAGTGCCTTCCAGCATGGTGATACCTCAGGTAAGGTGTTGCATTTCCATGTTTCCATTTCCCCTGACTAAGAGAAAGCTAAGAGGTAGCTGAGCCTTCAGCAGGTAGTATAAGGGTTTCCTTGGGCTGGGCCCCCCTACAGAACTTAGTGACTAGAACATACATTTTGTAGTCCAAGTGGCAGTGTGACGAGGAGCTCACCTTGAAACCAGAGCACTGGCATGCTATTCAGCTTGAAGAGATTCTACCCACATCAGGAAGAGGTAAGATGTGCCTCCTTCCAAAGCCCTACAACCTCTGTCAGAGCCATCTCCAGGCAATTTGCACATACACTTCACAAATGTTAGGGTGTGACAGCTATAAATTAAAATTATCAGTGAGCCAGTGAGAAGTTATATCAGTTAGGATAGACATGGCCACCTGTGAGAGAAAACCCAAATTAGCAGTGGCTTAAACAGTCTAGACTTTGTTCTCTCACAAAAAAATAGATGTCTAGAGGTAGACAGTCCAGAGCTAATACAGCAATTCCACAAACTCATCAAGGACCTGGGATCCATTCACCTTCCCACTCTACCATCTTCTGATACAATATGGCTGCTGGAGCTCCAGCCATTACATTTGAGTTTCAGTCTAAAGGGTGGAAAACAGAAGAAAGGATCACTTTCTCTCTTTAGCACATTTCCCAGAATTTTCACCAATACTTCCAATTGCATCTATATTATTGGCTAAAACAAAGTCACACAGCTTTACCTAGCTGCAAGGAAGCCTGGAGAATTTAGTCTTTTAGCTGGTGGTAGTGTGCTCATCTGAAAACTGGGGTTCTTGCTACTAAGGGTGAAGGGGAACTGGATATTAGGAGATAACTGACAATTTCTACCATACAGACTATTGGGAAAAACATTCCTGGAGGAGTGGGAAGAAAGAGGGCTCACAGAGAAGGGGAATGGATCTGACATGGAGAAGACCAATCACTCAACATCTGTGGGGGTCATAGTTTGCATTTGTCTCAAATTTTTATCATAACCAAAAAGATTTTTGGCAATATTTGCCTTATCTAAGAACAAATACAAACATAACTTACATTGTACAATTTAAGCTAATAATTCAAATTCCATATTTTTAAATAAAATATTATTTATAAAATATTATTTTATATTGTTATGATTCAGACACATTTTAAAAATACTTTCTCTGGGAATCAAGATGTAAACTCGCAACATGGTGGAAGCAGATTTATGATGTTACCGTGCTTCTTTGTCCCTCCCGTACCACCTCCACCTCCACCACCAGCGAGTGGGATGCTGTTGTCACTTAGATTCCCTGGTCCTCCTGTTCTGCACCTGCAAAATGGAGATAGTAACACCTGCCCGGATGAACTTGTATAAGGATTAAAAATAAAGTCTGAAAGACATCCACTGCAGGTCTGGCTCATGGTAAGTGCTCAATAAAGGCTATTGTTTCTGGTCTCCCTGAGATTGCAATTGCTAGGTGGGGGTTCCCAGGGAGGAAGAATTTGCCTTCTTCCCCCTTGTATCCCCTCCTTTTTTTTGTTGTTTATTAAAATACAACATTTCAAAAAATTATTTTTTCATTAAAAAGCCTAGCTCTGTCCCACTTAACATTTTTAATTACATGCAGAAGGAAACTATTTTTAATGCAAACAGGTTTGACAAAGAACTGCTAGACCAGTTATTCATTTGTGCATTTTTTCAGTTATCTGAGGACCAAATATTGCAGACACAAAAATGGACATGACACAGCTCTGTGTTCAAGATGATTCATCTAAGAGGAAGTGCAGAGAGAACAAGTTATGAGATGCGGTAACAGCTACAAAAAAGAAATGTAAATAGTGCTGCAGGAGCACAGATGAGGGTCCACTGACACCCAGGAGCTTCACAAAAAAGGTGTTTTGAGGGATAAATAGGAGTGGACTAGACAGAAGAGGAAAGATTAGCAAACTAATCTTAAGTATTAAATCTTGAAATCATGAATAATCAGGAGGGAGTTTTGTTCATGCATTGAATCTAAATAAATTTCTTCAAGTTAGAACAGTATGGGAACAGGGATTGTGGCCATCATATCTGTCTCTCTCTTTCTCTGTCATGAAAGGCAGTTTGCCCATCACTGGAAAACACCACAGAGGCTGAGTTACTACATGTGTTGTTTGGGGGCAGCCAGACTGGAAGTGCCCATGTTATGAAAAAATTCATAGTTAAAACATCTTCCCACTGAAGGTATCAGAGATCCCTAAGAAAAGCTCAGTCCCACCAACTCTCCGGGATCACGGAAGAAGATGACTAGCCTCCTGCACAGTGTGATCAATGGGTTCAGGAATGCACACCCGCTTTCATAGACCGCACACAGCAGACACTGAACTGGAGAAAGGAATTAATTGGAGGAGACCCGAGTGAAAAATCCTACATGCTCCTCAAGAATGGCAATCCAATCAATTAATACACATTAATACATAGTTTTGTCATTAAATTATTGCAGTAATTTGTGAAAGTGAAGGACATTCTCTGGGAAGTAGGATCCAAGATGGTGTCATCCTGCAGAATCTAGAACTCTGCAGTGTACAATGTCCTTCCCAGGGTAATTCACATGGGTGCCCTGGGGCCCAGCAGCCCCTCTCTCCTCAGTACAGGGTTTGTCGACTTGAGATTGTCTCATTAGGAAAACCACACAATGAGCACAGCCAGCTTTTTAAAAAAGATGAAATAGAATGGAATGGGGCAGAACGAAATGTGATGAATGGTAAGGAATAGGATGGGATGGGATGGGTTGGAGTAGGGTGGAGTGGGATAGTGTAGGGTGCCATGGCAAGGCATGGAATGGAATACAGCAGAACAGAATACAGTACAATAGAGTAGAACAGGGGAAGGGAAGGAGAGAAAGCGAAGGGAAGGGAAAATATTAGAGTATATTACATATAGTAAAGCTAATATTGTTTTGTAAATGTGAACACATGTACACCACACACACACAATCTGAGCTTTGATTAAAATCAGTTTTAACTTTGGGTCCAGACAAAAATAAAGTTCTTTCTATATTCACTATCCTAGTATGCCGTCCCTAACTATACAGACTGAAAAACTAAAGTTTTATTTCCCATAATCTCTTGTAGGTTCTCTGTGTAGGTTCTTATATTAATATTTTAAATATGATTTAAGTTGGCCAACCATACACAATTGCATGAGATTTGGAAAGCGTGATAAAAGCAAAGGTCTCATTTCAGGCCCCTCTGACGTCGCTGTGATGAGCTGGTCCCAGAAGCACTGGAGTAACAATGTTCCTGCAGTAACAATGACAGAAGTCCCAGTGTCCAATGAAGAGACACAGTAGCGGGGACAGATGCAGATCTAGAAGTGGGGGTATAGTTCTGCAGACAGTGGTTGCCATGGTAATCCATCCTTGGATCTCAACTGGTACTGTGTGTTCCCAGCCCCGCCACTTGCTTCCTGATTCCCCAGCTTCATAACTGCAGCCAAGGTGGCAGATCCCCAAGTGGGCCACTTCAGCAGTGCTGTTCTGGAGGTCCCTCCGGCAGACTCAACGCACTCTCCCAGCCACTTTAGGGTTTTATGAGCACCTGACTCCCTTTCTGATTAAAATGAGCCAGGGCAGGTTTCTGTTAGCTACAACTAAATCCTGTCTGATAACGGAAAACATTCAGATACATTAAATGTTTCAACCATCTTCTCATCTCTGAGTTGAATTGTGGCAAGTCTGGGACTTACAACCCAGTGCTTTCAGCACTAAGTCCTCTATGCTGGTCGGTATCCACTCAACTACGTTTTGTACAGGAATGAAAAGCGGGAGTGATATTAAGCCTAAGGAAAGGGCTTAGATTTGGAATGAGGTTTGTGGCCCAAATCTTCCTCCCAAGCTCCTCCTCTTCTAGAATTCTTGGCTAAGGAAACAGTCACACAGGGAACAAATATCAAATTAAAAAAACAATTTTTTGAAAGCAGAACGAACCCATGACATTTTATAAGGCAGCCTTCTAGGATCAACTGCGGAACAGCATGAACTTCAGGCTTCCTCCCATCCCAACAAGATCTGTGCGCAGACCCCAAGCCTCTGACCTGAGCAGCCAGATGGATGAGGGTGACCAGCCTCTAACAGGGGCTCACGGCGTGATTACCACACAGGAGCAGGATCCGCAGGAAGACTTACTGCAGACTTGGGAATCAGAGAGTGAGGGGGTGGACAGACGAGAATGAGTCCCATTGATGTCTTGGGCTCTGACCACGCAGACTGGAGCTCCTTGTCTTGTATTGTGGAGGAAAAGGAAATGAGAAAATGGCTGGAGAGACCTAAAGAAGGCCAGGCAGAATCCATCACCCCTTTGGGCAAGGGTGAGACAATCAGGAGAAGATCGTGAGCATTATCCTCCCCCTACAGAAAGTGGGACAGAGGGGCAGCTCCAGGTCCTAGAGTCTAGGGATCCGGGCAACCAGGGGAAACATGAATGAGGGCCCCATGTCCCGGAAGAATTGAGAAAGAATTTGAGGAGAAAAAGGATAACGGAAAGAAAACAGAAAGATATCATTGAAGAGATCCCTTGCCCTCCTTCACTACCTTGCCCAAGAACTTTTCAGAATTTAGAGCTCTTACATCAACGTGGCTGTAACAGCACGTAAATGCAGAGATGAGCATCTCTTCCAGATTGATGGTGAGAGATGCAAAACTTTTATGCCTCTTGCTGGGCCAGCTTAGCTCCATTGCCTTCTAAGTGACTCCTGTTAATAAGCTGGCATTCATCTTACTCTGGTAAGTTTATTTTATCACAGACTCACTGAGAAAAAAAAATCACAACTTACCACAATAAAGTAAATATCACAAGATAAATGACAATGTTGCAATAGAAACCACTCAGGGACTCAGAACGGTCAGTTGCAAACAGTTTCTAGACTATTAGCTGTTAAAGGTTATGCCTTATGTCACCCAGAAGGGTTTTCCACTAGATTTATAGCATGATCTCTGGGAAGATTTATTGTCATCTTAATTTTTCCCCCATTTTAACTTTATGAACTGTCAGCCTGGAATTCCTCCTAAGTTATTTAGGAATGAGGAGTCGCTGGTTTTTAACAAATGCTTGTGGTACATTTTCTGCAATGTTAATATCCATATTATGAATCAGATTATAATGTCCTTGTGTAGGAACCAAACCCTCCTCCCTTACCTCTCCAGATTCACTCTCTTAACATTTTCCACCCTGCTATCTGTCCTAGGAAACTGACCTGTAAAGATACAGAATAAGCTCTTGCCTTTGGCTTCTAAGTGTGTGAAGTGGGTACAGGCACAGGGAGAACTTCCAGATACTAGAGAGAGGGAGGAGTTGGGCTTGGGGCATTTCTTGCCCCAGACCCCTCCTCTGTGCTTCATGGCTGCCTGCACCCTTCATGCAAAGTCAAAGCTCCTGCAGACGGCTCTCTGCAGGTTCCAGTACCACACCCTCCCCGCAGTAGATGGTATCATTTGTTCACAAGTGTTCATTTTCTCTCTCACGGCAGAGTATAACTCCTACTCCACTGGTTTTGGGCTTGGCCATTTGACTTGCTTTGGTCAATGCAACACAGCAGGTTTGACATTCATCTCATCAGAGCAGAAATATATGTGCTCTCGCATGGCTGGGCTCTGCCCCTCTTACTCTGCTCTCCATCATGAGGACAGCATGCTGCAATAAGAGATTACCATCTGCCTCTGTTCTCAAATGAAAAGACGTGTGGGGCTCAGCCTAGCCTAGCTAAGCCCAGTTGAGCCCAATTAAACCCAGCAGAGTCAGGCAGAACCACAGCCAGCCTGCAGCTCCCAGGTAACATGCACAAGAAACGAATGTTTGCTGCCGTGAGTCACGGAGATGTCAAGGTTGTCTGTTATCACGGCAAAGATCAACTGATATACTTCGCTGACCCTTCAGACTCAGGCGAATCAGCAGCATCTACTGCTACTGGGTTCAGAGCTTCGCTGTACCCCTATGGCTTCCCTTGTCACCCTCCAAGCCTTTAGAAGTAGTTACTTATTAAAGATTCTCCACTGACCCGATATGATCATGTCTTCCGCTTCTTGCTGGGAGCCTGACCGATGCACATCATGCCCGGGCAGAGAACATTAGAAGGAACTACAAAGAGGCTTGGTACAGAGTAATATTTACCAAACTCCACGGATTAATAATGAGAAAAAGAAGGGTGGGAGGGCGGAAGAAAAGGAGGAGGAGGAGGAGGAGAAAGAGGTGAGGGAGGAGGAGGGGGAGATGGAGAAGGAAAAAGGGAAGAGCAGGAGGAGGAAAAAGAGCAGAGGGAAGGAGGAAGAGGAAGGAGAAGAGAGCGAGCGAGAAGGTAGCAGATACGGAGGCTTTATTCTGCGCCAGACACTGTGCTGTGAACTTGAAGATGATCTCCCTTCGTCCTTACAACAACCCTATGTACTATCATGCTCATTTTGTAAATAAAGGCGATGAAGAGAAAGTAAGCAGTTCTTTCAAGGTCACCCTCAGAAAAGTCCAGATAAACTGCCCCACAGCCTTAGGAGGACTCATCTAGTAATGCGCGGTGCACGGCCTCCCGAAGACAGCATCTGAGAGGCCCCGAAGGGATGGTGGAGCGAGGCCGCTCACTCAGAGCTCTCGGACCATGCATGCCTGAAGGGTGTGCTCGTCGGGGGAAATACATCAACAACTACAATTTGCAAAACACTCACAGAGAGGCCGGTCAAGCTCTTGCCTTCTATAAAATGTGAGCCCCTGGGCAGCACCAGATTTCACTTGGGTTCTGTGGACTTTATGAAAAAAGCTCCATGGAACTGCCCAATACGTGCAGAGGACGAACCCCTGGTTGAGGCAGGGTTCTCCACCGCGGCGCAAGGTAAAGCGACCCCCGGTGCTCCTCAGCGTGGCGGATTAGCATACAAGCTCCTGTTGCCCCCTGGAGCTTTGTTTCTTCTTCAAGATTGTCCTCAGAGAAGTAACAGTTTAAAAGAGGACGCCTCCTCCTGGTGTCGATCTTCCAGTCCCATGCCGTCCGTTCACGTCTTGCATTGACGTCTGTCTCTAGCTGTGCAGGCAGCTGTGCCATTATTCAGCTCTGATGGGCCTTTGGGAAGAAGCCACACAGCCAGCTCTGCAGCATCACCAATGACCCCTCACGAGTGATCAACATGTTATCCATAAGGCTGCTGATTCCACTGTTGGATAACATGAACCCTTAATTTCTTTTGGGTTCATCTCCTTGCCTTTAAGGCCTTTCAGTATATCCACCAAGCTCCTTCGCCTTCCAAGTGCAACTCCGGCCCCTGGGGAAATTCTTGATGAGCTGGGGTGCATGGCTGGATGCGCACAAACATCTCAATCTTCTGGATCGAAACCTACTTCTGAAATTTACTAGCCGTGTGACCACAGGCCAGTTACTTAACTCCTCTCTGTCTCAATTTCTTCATCTGTCTAATTCCTCATTTTGAATATTGATGAATAAGTCAAAGAGTGTCAAAGCCCTCTGGGTCCAATAAGGTAATAGTGCCTCTTTCCTGAAGTTGTTGTAAGAATTAAATTGTCACCCTGTGGAGAGAGCTCAAAGCAGTACCTGGCACATACTGGTCACTTAATGTCCCTGAAATGTGTGCTGTTATTCCCATATGACTTAGCTCCTCACAAACTGTGCTAATCAGGTCTGTCTTTCCAGATAGACTTGAATGAAGTCCTTAAGGGAGGGATCCTATGAGTCTCATTCATTGTTACAGCCCCAGTTTCCAGCCTGGTATGTAGTCGATTTTCAGGAAATATTTCACGTCCTCTGGTTATTTTGAGCCCAGTCAGCCTCTCTCTCTCCCCGGCGCCTCTCCAGCCATCTGGGAAACACAGACCATGTGGGGCCTCTGGGGGGTGGCAGACGCTGCTGACCTGACGACAGCCAACCCACCCAAGTGCACTCTTGCCTTTTTGAGACAAATCGTCACCCCGTTACTTTAGCTGATCCAGGGTGAACCATGTTCACTATTTCCCAATCTCATGGGCCCACGGGGAGCAGGCAGGAAGTACAGTGGAGTGAAGTGGGAGAGACGAGGACAGTGGCAAGCAGGTAAAGCTGTGCCTTGTCTGGAGGCGGCGGCTCTGGCTCGGCTCCAGCGCGTCCCTGACAGGAATGTTTGCTGCTCTGAGGCTGCTGTACCCTTTGACGTTTCAGGAAAAGCCAAACTCCTGACGTTTAAATATTTGTGACAAGGTCAAAGAGTTTAAAAGTATTTTGCAGATCAAATAACACACATCTAAAATAAAAGATAAATATGTGAGGTGATGGATGTGTTCATTAACTAGCTCCAGGGAATCCTTTCACAGTGTATATTTATATCATGTCACCATGATATGTACTTTATATATCTTATAATTTTATCTGTCAGTTATACCGCAATAAAGCTCACACACACACACACACACACCTGCATTAGTTAGCACTAGTTAGGAACTGATGATGTGGTTGCAGTAGCGACCAACCCATCCCAGGCCCAGTCTGATGCACAGCTCCTCATTCCCAGCACAGGACCCGACTTTTGGCCTGATGGTAATAGATGCATAAGCTCATTCTGAAAATAGCTTGGCTCCAGACTTTAGGTGCTCATTCTGTCCTGTGGTATTCAGTCCCCTCCCAGACACCAAATCCAACACATTTTATTCACCTTTGTTCACAGCCCCATTTTTCTCTCACACTTTAGTTTGACAAGTATTTGTTGAGCAATTACTATATGGCAGATTTTAGAAACTAGGGATACAGCACTACATGTGGCAGAGATGATCTTTGCCCTCAGAGAGCTTGCAGTTTCCAACATTAGGCCTCTGTGTTTAATTCCTGATTTTTAAATAGCGATGACAAATCAAAAAACAGTAGAAGCCCTCTGTGAATCACAGGTTTTTAAAAACAATCTACAATCCCCTAAATAATTCCTGAAATCCTAATATGTGAAAAAGGTAGGGAGGCAGATTTTCCATGGAAACTCCGTAAAACTATGCTATCTACCTGTCCTGGAGCTTTGCAGACCAGGTGGGCAAAACATGACAGCTCCTCATTCCCAGAAAAGAAGCAAATTTTCCTTTGTCTAATCCAGCATTCTTACATCTATTTGTCCACAGAACCCTTTTCTCCCTTGAATGCCAGTTAATTTTGATACATAAGAAATCATCCCCAAAATGACATTTCTAAACAACAACCATTTATTTAGCTCATGATTCTGCACATCAGGAATTTGGGCTGGGCTCAGATGGATGGTTCTTCTGGTCTCAGCCTAGCTAGTTGATGGGTCTGGGGTTCCCTGGCAGGTGGGCCGTGGTCTGCTACTTAGGATGACTTCAGCGGGAACAACTCATCTTTCCTCCATGGGGTCTCTCCAGCAAGCTAGTGGCAGGCAGCTGGGCAGGGTATCAGGAGAGCAAGTGGAAGTGTGCAGAGCTCTTGAGACATAAACTCAGGATAGTACAGTAGCCCTTCTGTATTCTAACAACCAGAGTAAGCCTGAAGGCCAGCCTAGATTCAAAGGGAGGGGAACCATATTCCATCTCTTGATGGGAGAAGCTGCAAAGTTACGTTGTGAAGGACATGATATAGAAAGAAGTAAAAAATCATGTCCATGTTTACACTCTGTCATATCATGTAAGACCCCTAAACAGGCCTTAGTGCCTATGTTTTGTGGAACCCCTATTGGGAAACCCTAGCCTAATTTATTCTCAAGCGAGTTTCTGTTAATTACACTGCATAATTACACAGCTTGGGATGGGTAGTTTTCAACCACACCCCTGTAACAGCTTAACCGTTCTACTATGGCTGTTCCAAAACACATACGAAATTAGCAGTCACAGAAGAATTATACACACCGCAGTTCTTTCTGTAAAAAACCTTGGCCCAGAGTTAGACTTTGGAGATCGATTCAAGATGGTGGCATGAGAGGTGAGACAGAGAACTCCTCCCAAAACTACATATAATACAAAAATATAGTTAATACAACTAATCCTAAAAGAGCAACAGGAAAGAAGGCTGCACCAGATGGCATATACCTGGAGAACAGAGCAGACCTCAGGAAACAGGGTAATGTACCAAAGCCTTGATCTGGTGGGACCCAAGCCTTTCCCTGACCCCAGCTAACTGGTGGGAGGAAGAGAAACAGAGTGAGGAAGGGGTGGAGGCCTAGGACTGCTGAACACCCAGCCCTGGAGACCTGCTTTGCAAGCACAAACCTACTCTGCATTGTGCTCTGGAGATTAGTGGTGTTGGAAAGCTAAGAGAGGTGGAACACTTGAGAGACTGTGATTCCAGCTGTTTGTGGAGGACAGGGATCCACATACCCCCGCTCTGGGACAAAGGAAAGGCAGGTGGTCTGAGAGGCTTCCTAGCAGTGAGAGGGCTGCTGAAGGGGAAGAGTTTGCATGGAGCTTGCTGTGGGGGAGAAGGGATAGGTGGACAAGGTTGTCAGCGCATGCTCTGTCCAGCAGGTTGGGAACTTTCAGGAACTTCAAGTGCTCAATCCCCCTGGCTGGCTACTCAGCTCTGAGCCCCCCACTGTGATACACAACCTGCTGCACCTTCCTCCTGGCCGGCCAGCACTGGCTCACAAACCTCCAGTCACTGCCTTGGCATCAGGCCAGCCAGAGGGTGTCCCTGCCTACCAGCTACAGATGCAAAGCACAAAGGCTTACACCTGTGTGCTCGACCCACTGGCTCTGACAGTGGAGACAGGCACTGCAGCCCGGAAGCATGAAACACCTCTTTCCTCCCATCAGGCACCAGCGCCTGCCACTCCCCTGTGACCCCCAACCTCAATCCAGGGGGTGAGCAGTTCCAGAGACTAGAGCTTCTCCCCCAGGCACCAGCGCCTGCCACTCCCCTGTGACCCCCGACCTCAATCAAGGGGTGAGCAGTTCTAGAGACTAGAGCTTCTGGGCACCAGAGGGCGCCCCATACAAATATGAAATGTGAAAGGAACCTGGTTCAAACAAAAATCTCACAAACCCCAGAAAAAGGGCCAAATGAAACTGAACTCACCAATCTTCCTGAAAGAGAGTTCAAAATAAATATCATAAACATGCTCATGAAAGTACAGAAAAATATTCAAGAACTCAGGGAGGAATTTAGGATGGATATTCAATCATTAAGAAATTCCACATCTGAAACGCAACATAAAATGGAGGGATTTAAAAGCAGATTAGATGTAGTAGAAGAGACGGTAAATGGAATAGAAATTAGAGAAGAGGAATATAAAGATGCTGAGGCATAGAGTGAAAAAAGGATCTCTTAGAATGAAAGAATATTGAGAAAACTGTGTGACCAATCCAAATGAAACAATATTCGCATTATAGGAGTACCAGAAGAAGAAGAAACAGAAAAAGGGATAGAAAGTGTCTTTGAGGAGGTAATTGCTGAAAACTTTCCCAATCTGGGGAAGGAGATAGGCTCTCAGGCCATGGAGGTGCACAGATCTCCCAACACAATGGAACCAAGGAAGACAACACCAAGACATACGCTAATTAAAATGGCAAAGATCAAGGATAAGGACAGACTTTTAAAAGCAGCTAGAGAGAGAAAAAAGGAAAACCCACCAGGCTATCGTGAGATTCCTCAACAGAAACCTTACAGACAAGAAGGGAGTGGCATGATATATTTAATGCAATGAAGCAGAAGGGCCTCAACCAAGAATATTTTATCTGGCAAGATTATCATTTAAATTTGAAGGTGGGATTAAACAATTTTCAGATAAGCAAAAGCTGAGAGAATTTACCTCCCACAAATGACCTGTACAGTGCATTTTAGAGGGACTGCTATAGATGGAAGTATTTCTAAGGCTAAATAGCTGTCACCAGAGGAAATAATACATAAAAGTAGAACAATTAATTACTAAAAAGATGCAAAATCAAATCAACTACCCCCAAAGTCAATCAAAGGATAGACAAAGAGTAAAGAATATGATACCTAATATATAAAGAATGAAGGAGGATGAATAGGGAGAAAAAAAAAGAAGCTTTAGGTTGTGTTGGTAATAGCATACTAACTGAGTAAAATTAGACTGTTAGATAGAAAGGGAATTACCCTTAAACCTTTAGTAACCATGAATCTAAAGCTTGCAATGGCAGTAAGTACATACCTATCGATAATCACCCTAAATGAAAATGGTCTGAATGCACCAATCAAAATATATAGAGTCACTGAATGGATAAAAAAACAAGACCCACCTATATGCTGCCTATGAGAGACTCACTTCAAACCCAAAGACATACACAGACTAAAACTGAAGGGATGGAAAAAGATTTTTCATGCTACTTAACAGTGAGAAAAAAGCAGGAGTTGCAGTTACTTGTATCAGACAAAATAGACTTCAAAACAAAGAAAGAACCAAAGACAAAGAAGGACATTGCATAATGATAAAGGAGTCAGTCAACAAAAGGATATAAATATTACAAATATCTATGCACCCAACACAGGATCACCTACATATGTGAAACAAATACTAACAGAATTAAAGGGGGAAATAGAATGCAATGCATTCATTTTAGAAGACTTCAACACACCACTCACTCCAAAGGACAGATCAACCACACAGAAAATATGTAAGGACACAGAGGCACTGAACAACATATTAGAACAGATGGACCTAACAGACATCTACAGAACACTCCATCCAAAAGCAACAGGATACACATTCTTCTCAAGACCACTTTCAAGAATAGATCATATACTAGGCCACAAAAAGAGCCTCAGTAAATTAAAAAAGACTATAATTGTACCAAATACCTCCTAAGATCACAAACATATGCAACTAGAAATAAATTAACACTAAGAAAAAGAAAAAGCCCACAAACACACAGAGGCTTAAAAACATGCTCTTAAATAATCAATGGATCAACGAACAAATAAAAACAGAGATCAAGCAATGTATGGAGACAAATGACAACAATAACTCAACACCACAAAATCTGTGGGATACAGAAAAGGCCGTGTTAAGAGGGAAGTATATTGCAATACAAGCCTACCTCAGGAAAGAAGACCAATCCGATATGAACTGTCTAAACTCACAATTAATGGAACTAGAAAAAGAAGAACAAATGAGGACCAAAGTTAGTAGAAGGAGGGACATAATAAAGATTAGAATAGAAATAAATAAAATAGAGAAGAATAAAACAATATAAAAAAATCAATGAAAGCAGGAGCTGGTTCTTTGAGAAAATAAACAAAATAGATAAACCTCTAGCCAGATTTATCAAGAATAAAAGAGAGTCTACACACATAAATAGAATCAGAATCAGAATGAGAAAGGAAAATCACTACGGACACCACAGAAATACAAAGAATTATGAGAGAATACTATAAAAAATCATATGCTAAAAACGGAAAACATAGAAGAAATAGACAACTTTCTCGAAAAATACAACCGTCCAAGGCTGACCCAGGAAGAAACAGAAAATCAGAATAGACCAATTACCATGAAGGAAATTGAATTGGTAATCAAAAAACTACGTAAGAACAAAATTCCTGTCCCAGATACTTTCACTGCTGAATTTTATCAAACATTTAGTGAAGACCTAATACCCATCCTCCTTAAAGTTTTCAAAAAGTAGAAGAGGAGGGAATACTCCCAAACTCATTCTACGAGGCCAACATCACTCTAATACCAAAACCAGGGAAAGACACCACAAAAAAAAAAAAAAGAAAATTACAGACCAATATCCCTGATGAACATAGATTCAAAAATACTCAACAAAGTATTAGCAAACCGAATTCAAAAATACATCAAAAAGATCATCAATCATGATCAAGTGGGATTCATTCCAGGGATGCAAGGATGGTAAAACAGTCAAAAATCCATTAACGTCATCCACCACATCAACAAAAAGAAGGACAAAAACAACGTGATCATCTCCATAGACACTAAAAAAACATTCAACAAAAATTCAACATCCATTCATGATAAAAACTCTTAACAAAATGGTATAGAGGGCAAGTATCTCAACATAATAAAGGCCATATATGACAAACCCACAGCCAACATCATACTTAACAGCAAGAAGCTGAAAGCTTTTCATCTAAGATCGGGAACAAGACAGGGATGCCCACTCTCCCCACTTCTATTCAACCTAGTTCTAGAGGTCCAAACCACGGCAATCAGACAAAACAAAGAAATAAAAGGCATCCAGACTGGTAAAGAAGAAGTTAAACTGTACATGTTGGCAGATGACATGATATTGTACATTTAAAAAATCCCTAAAGAATCCATTTCAAAACTATTAAATCTAATATCTGAATTCAGCAAAGTTGCAGGATACAAAATTAATACACAGAAATATGTTGCATTCCTATACACTGACAATGAACTAGCAGAAAGAGAAATCAGGAAAACAATTCTGTTCACAATTGCATCAAAATGAATAAAATAGCAAGGAACAAACCTAACCAAGGAAGTGGAAGACCTATACTCTGAAAACTACAAGACACTACTCATGAGAGAAAATAAAGAAGATACCAATAAATGGAAACACATCCCATCCTCATGGATAGGAAGAATTAATATTGTCAAAATGGCCATCCTGCCTAAACAATCTACAGATTCAATGCAATCCCTATCAAAATACCAACAGCATTCTCCAATGAACTGGAACAAATAGTTCTAAAATTCATATGGAACCACAAAAGACCCCGAATAGCCAAAGCAATCCTGAGAAGGAAGAATAAAGCTTGGGGGATTACGCTCCCCTAGTTCCAGCTCTACTATAAAGCCACAGTAATCAAAATAATTAATTGGTACTGGCACAAGAACAGAATCATAGACCAATGGAACAGAATAGAGAGCCCAGATATAAACCCAACTATTTATGGTCAATTAATATATGATAAAGGAGCCATGGATATACAATGGGGAAATGACAGCCTCTTCAACAGTTGGTGTTGGCAAAACTGTACAGCTACATGCAAGAGAATGAAACTGGATTATTGTTTTACCCCATACACAAAGGTAAACTCAAAGTAAGATCGAAGATATGAATGTAAGTAATGAAACTCTAAAACTCTTAGACGAAAATATAGGCAAAAATCTCTTGAATATAAACATGAGCAACTTTTTCCTGAATGCATCTCCTTGGGAAAGGGAAACTAAAAAATGAACAAATGGGACTACATAATGCTAAAAAACTTCCGTACAGCAAAGGGCACCATCAGCAGAACAAAAAGGCATCCTACAGTATGGGAGAATATATTCATAAATGACGTATCCAATAAGGGGTTGACATCCAAAATATATAAAGAACTCACGCACCTCAACAAACAAAAAACAAATAAGCCAATTAAGAAATGGGCAGAGGACATGAATAGACACTTCTCTAATGAAGAAATTCAGATGGCCATCAGGCGCATGAAAAGATGCTCCACATCGCTAATCATCAGAGAAATGCAGATTAAAACCACAATGAGATACCACCTCACACCAGTGAGGATGGCCAACATCCAAAACACAAACAACAGCAAATGTTGGCGAGGATGTGGAGAAAAGGGAACCCTCCTACTCTGCTGGTGGGAATGCAAATTAGTTCACCCATTGTGGAAAGCAGTATGGAGGTTCCTCAAAAAACTCAAAATAGAAATACCATTTGACCCAGGAGGTCCACTCCTAGGAATTTACCCTAAGACTACAGCAGCCCAGTTTGAAAAAGACATATGCACCCCTATGTTTATCGCAGCACTATTTACAATAGCCAAGAAATGGGAGCAACCTAATTGTCTATCAGTAGATGAATGGATAAAGAAGATGTGGTGCATATACACAATGCAATATTATTTAGCGATAAGGGGAAAACAGATCCTGCCATTTGCGGCAATATGGATGGAGCTACAGGGTATTGTGCTCAGTGAAATAAGCCAGGCAGAGAAAGACAAGTATCAAATGATTTCACGCATCTGTACAGCATAAGAAGAAAGCAAAAACTGAAGGAACAAAACAGCGGCGGCCTCACAGAACCCAAGAATGGACTAACTGTAGCCAAAGGAAAAGGGACTGGGTTTGGTGGGTGGGACGGGAGGGAGAAAGAGAATGTGGGGCATTACGATTAACACACATAATATAGTGGGGGGCATGGGGAAGGCAGTATAGCATAGAGAGGACAAGTAGTGACTCTATAGCATCTTACTACACTGATGGACAGTGACTGTAATGGGGTATGTGGTCGGGACTTGATAATGGGGGTAATCTAGTAACTAGAATGTTGCCCATGTGATTTTATATTAATGATACCAAAATAAAAAATAAAAAAATAAAAAAACCTTGGCTCAAGAGGAGGGGCTCAAGATGGCAGTGTGAGCAGGGCAGAGGAAATCCCCTCCCAAAACCATATATATTTTTGAAAATACAACAAATACAACTATTCCTAAAAGATAGACCAGAAGATACAGTACAACAGCCAGGCTACATCTATATCTGCGAGAACTCAGCATTGCACGAAGGGGGAAAGATACAAAGCTGTGACCCGGCAGGACTGGAGCACTTCCCCCACCCCAGCTCACCAGCGGGAGGAAAAGAATCAGAGTGGGGAGGGAGTGTAAGTGCACAACTGCTAAATAACCAGCCCTGGTGATCTGCACCAGGAGCACAAACACACATGGCATGGTGTACTGGATATTAGAGAAATGGAAGGGCAGGATCCGAGACAGACACTGCGAGTGGGTCCCCACAGCCCACTCCCCTGGGACAAAAGAAAAGTGGTATTTTTTAAAAGTCTTAAAGGGACAAGGGCCCAACACCTGAACCAAATCGTCCCAGCACACTCAACTCAGCAGGCTGGGAATCTTGAGGAACTTCGGGCCCCCTAACCCCCTGCCTGGTAAAGCAGCCCCGAAGCCTCTCATGGCGATAAGCAGCCTGCCATTCGCTCCCCCAACCGTTGCTGCAAACGGACTGGCTAACCCACCATAGCGGCGAAGCAGCCAGAGAGCGGCCCTGCCCACAGCAACCACACAAAGTCTCCTCCCAGCATGCAACTAACTGGGACAGGCAGCAGAAGCTGGAGCGAGGTCTGGAAGACCTGAAGGGGCCCGTCCTGGCTGCAGAACGCAGCCAGTGTGGCTGCAACCGCCCCCTCCACCGCATTGCTCTAGTCCAGCCTGAGGGCCGCCATGCCCATGGCAACTCAGGGGATTATCCCAGAGACTACCTCCCAGTGTGCTGGTAAACGGCACAGGCTACAGAAGCCTGAGCAAGGTCCAGAAGTTGTGAAGGGGCCCATCCTTGCAGTAGAACCCACCCAGCGTGGCTGTCATGCCCATGGAGTGCTCTAGTCCAGCCTGAGGGCGGCCCTGCCCATGGCAGCTCAGGGGATTATCCCAGAGACCGCCTCCCAGTGTGCGGGTAACCAGCACAGCCTGTGGAGAAGGGCAAAATGAACAACAAGCAAGAAGGGACTTTGTTCTCCCAGCTGACACATGTGCCACCAGCCTGTGATGACTTCTATTGCCATGAAAAGACAGAAGAATCTGGTCCGGTCAAAAATCACCCAGACAACTCCAGAGAGAGGGCCTGGTGGGATACATTTAACAATATCCCTGCAAAAGAATTCAAAATAAAAGTCATAACCATGCTGACGGACCAACAGAGAAATATGCAAGAGCTAAGGGATGAAGTCAGAAATGAAACAATCGATTGATGGGCTTAAGAGCAGACTGGATGAGGCGCAAGAGACTGTTAATGGAATAGAAAACAGAAAACAGAAGTACAGAGAAGCTGAGGCAGAGAGAGATAAAAGGATCTCTAGGAAAGAAAGAATATTAAGAGAACTGTGTGTCCAATCCAAATGGAACAATATTCACATTATAGGGGTACCAGAAGAAGAAGAGAGAGAAAACGGGATAGAAAGTATCTTTGAAGAAATAATTGCCAAAAACTTCCCCAAGCTGGGGAAGGAAATAGTTTCTCAGACCATGGAAGCCGACAGATCTCCCAACACAAGGGACCCAAGGAAGACAACACCAAGACATATAATAATAAAAATGGCAAAGATCAAAGACAAGAACAGAATATTAAAGGCAGCCAGAGAGAGGAAAAAAATCACCTACAAAGGAAAACCCATCAGAGTATCATCAGACTTCTCAACAGAAACTTTACAGGCCAGAAGAGAATGGCATGATATACTTAATGCAATGAACAGAAGGGACTTGAGCCAAGAATTCTGTATCCAGCATGATTATCATTTAAATTTGAGGGAGGGATTAAACAATTCCCAGACAAGCAAAAGTTGGAATTTGCCTCCCACAAACCACCTCTACAGGATATTTTAAAGGGACTGCTTTAGAGGGAAGCATTCCTAAGGCTAAATAGATGTCACCAGAGAAAATAAAATCACAGCAAAGAAAGTAGACCATCCAAATACCAACTAAAGGCAAAAAATAAAATAAACTATCCACAAAAACAGTCAAAGGAAACACAAAAGAATACAGAATAAAACACCTAACATATTAAGAACGGAGGAGGAATAAGAAGGGAGATAAATAAAGATTCATCAAACTGTGTTTATAATAGCTTAATAAGAGAGTTAAGTTAGACTGTTAGATAGTAAAGAAGCAACCCTTGAACCTTTGGTAACCACGAATCTAAAGCAGGCAATGGCAATAAGTACATATCTATTGTTAATCACTCTAAATGTAAATGGACTGAATGCACCAATCAAAAGGCACAGAGTAACAGAATGGATAAAAAAGCAAGACCCATCTATATGCTGCTTACAAGAAACTCACCTCAAACCCAAAGATATACACAGACTAAAAGTGAAGGGATGGAAAATATATTTTATGCAAACAATAGGGAGAAAAAAGCAGGAGTTGCAGTACTTGTATCAGACAAAATAGACTTCAAAACAAAGAAAGTAGCAAGAGATAAAGAAGGACATTACATAATGATAAAGGGGTCAGTCCAAAAAGAAGATATAACCATTATAAATATATATGCACCCAACACAGGAGCGCCAACATATGTGAAACAAATACTAGCAGAATTAAAGGAAGAAATAGACTGCAATGCATTCATTTTAGGAGACTTCAACACACCACTCACTCCAAAGGACAGATCAACCAGACAGAAAATAAGTAAAGACACAGAGACACTGAACAACACACTAGAACAGATGGACCTAACAGATATCTACAGAACCGTACACCCAAAAGCAGCAGGATACACATTCCTCTCAAGTGCACAAGGAACATTTTCAGAATAGACCACATACGAGGCCACAAAAAGAACCTCAGTAAATTAAAAAGTATTGAAATTCTACCAACCAACTTCTCAGATCACAAACGTATAAAACTAGAAATAAATTGTACAAAGAAGACAAAAAGGCTCACAAACACATGGAGGCTTAACAACATGCTCCTTAATAATCAATGGATAAACGACCAAATTAAAACAGATATCAAGCAATAGAGAGAGAAAAATGACAACAATAGCATAAAGCCGCAGCTCCTGTGGGACGCAGCAAAGGCAGTTCTAAGAGGAAAATAAATTGCAATCGAGGCCTATTTAAAGAAGGAAGAACAATTCCAAATGAATAGTCTAAAGACACAATTATTGAAATTGGAAAAAGAAGAACAAATGAGGCCCAAAGTCACCAGAAGGAGGGACATAATAAAGATCAGAGAAGAAATAAATAAAATTGAAAAGAATAAAACAATAGAAAAAATCAATGAAACCAAGAGCTAGTTCTTTGAAAAAATAAACAAAATAGATAACCCCCAGCCAGACTTATTAAGAGAAAAAGAGAATCTACACACATAAACAGAATCAGAAATGAGAAAGGAAAAATCACGACGGACCCCACAGAAACACAAAGAATTATAAGAGAATATTATGACAATCTGTATGCTAACAAGCCAGAAAACCTAGAAGAAATGTACAATGTCTTAGAAAAATACAACCTTGTAAGACTGGCCAAGGAAGAAACAGAAAACCTAAACAGACCAATTATCAGCAACAAAATTGAATCGGTAATCAGAAAACTACCCAAGAACAAAACCACCGGGCCAGATGGATTCACCTGTGAATTTTATCAGACATATAGAGAAGAAATAATACCCGTTCTCCTTAAAGTTTTCCAAAAAATAGGAGAGAATACTTCCAAACTCATTCTATGAAGCCAGCATCAATTTAAAACCAAAACGAGGCAAAGATACCCCCAAAAAAGAAAATTACAGACCAATATCCCTGATGAACAGAGATGCAAAAATACTCAAAAAAATATTAGCAAATCCAATTCAAAAATACATCAAGAGGATCATACACCATGATCAAGTAGGATTCATCTCAGGGATGCAAGGATGGTACAACATTTGAAAATCCATCAACATCATCCACCACATCAACAAAAAGAAGAATAAAAACCACATGATCATCTCCATAGATGCTGAAAAGCCATTTGACAAAATTCAACATCCATTCATGATAAAAACTCTTAACAAAATGGGTATAGAGGGCAAGTACCTCAACATAATAAAGGCCATATATGACAAACCCACAGCCAACATCATATTAACAGCAAGAAGCTGAAAGCTTTTCATTTAAGATCAGGAACAAGACAGGGATGCCCACTCTCCCCACTGTTATTCAACATAGTACCGGAGGTCCTACCTACGGCAATCAGACAAAACAAAGAAATAAAAGGCATCCAGATTGGTATAGAAGAAGTCAAACTGTCATTATTTGCAGATGACATGATATTGTACATAAAAAACCCTGAAGACTCCACTCCAAAACTACTAGAACTAATACCTGAATTCAGCAAAGTTGCAGGATACAAAATTAATACATAGAAATCTGTTGCCTTCCTATACACTAATGATGAGCTAACATTAAGAGAAATCAGGAAAAAAATTCCATTCATAATTGCATCAAAAAGAATAAAATACCTAAAATAAACCTAACCAAGGAAGTGAAAGACTTATACCCTGAAAACTACAAGACAATCTTAAGAGAAATTAAAGAGGACACTAACAAATGGAAATTCATCCCATGCACTTGGCTAGGAAGAATTAATATTGTGAAAATGGCTATACTACCTAAAGCTAATCTACAGATTCAATGCAATCCCAATCAAAATTCCAACAGCATTCTTCAACAAACTGGAACAAATAGTTCTAAAATTCATATGGAACCACAAAAGACCCTGAATAGCAAAGCAATCCTGAGAAGGAGGAATAAAACGGGGAATTACGCTCCCTGACTTCAAGCTCTCCTACAAAGCCACAGTCATCAAGACAATTTGGTACTGGCACAAGAACAGACCCACACACAAGTGGAATAGAATAGAGAGTCCAGATATTAACCCAAACATATATGATCAATTAATGTACAATAAAGGAGCCATGGATATACAATGGGGAAAGGACAGCCTCTTCAACAGCTGGTGTTGGCAAAACTGGACAGCTACACATAAGAGAATGAAACTCGATCATTTTCTAACTCCATACACAAAAGTAAACTCAAAATGGACCAAAGACCTGAGTATAAGTCATGAAACCATAAACTCTTAGAAAAAAACATAGGCAAAATTCTCTTGGACATAGCATGAGCAACTTCTTCATGAACATATCTCCCAGCAAGGGAACAAAAGCAAAAATGAAGAAGTGGGACTATATCAAGCTGAAAAGCTTCTGTACAGCAAAGGACACCATCAGTAGAACAAAAAGACATCCTACACTATGGGAGAATATATTCATAAATGACATATCCGATAAGGGGTTGACATCCAAAATATATAAAGAGCTCATGCACCTTAACAAACAAAAAGCAAATAATCTAATTAACAAATGGGCAGAGGAGCTGAACAGACACTTCTCCAAAGAAGAAATTCAGATGGCCAACAGGCACATGAAAAGATGCTCCACATCGCTAATCATCAGAGAAATGCAAATTAAAACCACAATGAGATATCACCTCACACCAGTACGGATGGCCAACATCCAAAAGACAAACTACAACAAACGTTGGCGAGGATGTGGAGAAAGGGGAACCCTCCTACACTGCTGGTGGGAATGCAAATTAGTTCAACCATTGTGGAAAGCAGTATGGAGGTTCCTCAAAAACTCAAAATAGAAATATCATTTGACCCAGGAATTCCATTCCTAGGAATATACCCTAAGAATGCAGCAGTCCAGTTTGAAAAAGACATATGCACCCCTATTTTTTTCGAGCACTATTTAGAATAGCCAAGAAATGGAAGCAACCTAAGTGTCCATCAGTAGATGAATGTATAAAGAAGATGTGGTACATATACACAATGGAATATTATTCAGCCATAAGAAGAAAACAAATCCTGACATTTGCACCAACATGGATGGAGCTAGAGGGTATTATGCTCGGTGAAACAAACCAGGCGGAAAAAGACAAGTATCAAATGATTTCACTCATATGTGGAGTATAAGAACAAAGAAAAAAACTGAAGGAACAAAACAGCAGCAGACTCACAGAACCCAAGAACGGACTAACAGTTACCAAAGGGAAAGGGACTGGGCAGAATGGGTGGGAAGGGAGGGACAAGGGGGAAAAAGGGCCATTACAATTAGCAGATATAATGTGAGGGGGGGGCACGGGGAGGGCAGTACAACTCAGAGAAGACAAGTAGTGATTCTATAGCATCTCACTACGCTGATGGACAGTGACTGTAATGGGGTATGTGGTGGGGACTTGATCATGTGGGCAGTCTAGTAACCATAATGTTGCACATGTAATTGTAGATCAATGATACCAAGATTAAAATTAAAAAAAAAACCTTCACCCAGCTGACAGCATTCCAAATTAGCAGACATATAACTAAGGAAAGATGCAGAGAAGAAACATCAGAGTTTATATTCCCCTTGTAGTTATTTTTTTAAATAATTTTTTAATGTCACGGAGCTCAGGTTTCTTATTATATAATTTCTCTTAATGGTATTGTCCAAACTTAACACATGCCCTAAAGACGACGGAAATTTAACTGTGACTCAGAAGGAATATAACATTTGTTGACTGCTTAGTATGTGCAACTCTGTATCTACAATCTCCCTTGAAACAACATGTCTGTGAGGAAGATATTATTACCCCCATTTTACCAATGAGGAAACAAGATCACAGAGGTTAGGTAACCCCACAGTAACACAGCTCCTGGAATTGAGAGCCTTTCTGGCTCTCTGATTACTGCATGCTCGTGCCCTAGTACAGATGTCCAGGCCCCAGCCATGCACCTGCCATACCCAAAGCCAGAATTGTCTTGGGGAAGCCCCTTGGACATCTGCTAGCTGCCTGGAGTCAACCATACGGATATTCAAAAACATCTAATGGCCTCTTTGGGTGAAGATTTGCTTCCCTGACCCATTGGCAGCATCCTGGGCTGTGGGACTTGATTTTGCCAGAGAAACATGAGCAGCAGAGCGGTGGACATTTCCAAGCAGAGACTTTAAAAGCCAGATCAGAGTTCCCTATGTTCTGTTTTCCTTTCACTACAAACAATACAACTTTGCAGGTGGAGGCTCTTGGATCATCCAGGGTCATGGAGTGACTATGAAGAGGCGCACCAGGTAGACCCCCTGGCCCGCAGATCACTGAGATGGGGTCGCAGCCCATTCAGGGCTCTCAGACTCCAAGGGGAAGATCCACTGCCTAACATTTGTTATCTTTTTAAATGTATAATAAATCCTAGAGTGGGCCAAGAGTCTATAATAAGGTCGAGCTGGGTTTGATCCTGACCATACCATTTACAACCTTGCCATGTGCCATCTTGGCAAGCTTTTAGGCCTTTCCAAGCCTTCATTTCCTCCTCTATAAATGAGAAGAATAATGCCTACAACATTAACACTTGAAGTGAGGCCTAAATGAGGTCACAAAGGCGGAGGCGCTTGCTCTGTTTCTGCTATGCCAGAAACATCTCCCCTACCTTCCCCGTCCTCTAAGGGCAACCCCAGCACACAGACACGTGCCCGTGCTCACACTCATGCCTGCTGCCAGTTCTCAGCGCACTGCCCGTTCCCTGTGAGTCCTTTCTTTCCATCCTGTCCTACTGACCAGTGCTCCTGCCATCCCCTGCCCTCGTCTGCACTTCCTCTCCTGTGGCCCTTCTCTCTCCCCAGCACCCACTGGCCTGGGCACACACATCCAAACACTCCTCTCCCTTCTGATGCCTTCCTTTCCCCCACCCCCAGAAACAACTCTCTTACTCAAGAGTCTCACCCTCCTTCCCTCCATCTGTAGTCATCAGTGAAATGCTGAGCACAGCTGGATTTTCAAAGCCAACGGTTAATTGCAGGGAGCTGAGGGTGACCCAGTGGCAGTTCCAAGTATTTGGAGTGTGAAATAATGACGACGCTGGTGAGCAGGCAGCCTGAAAATCAGCATACAACTCCCCTGAATGGCTTCCAAGGGTTCTCAAGGAAGCACCTCTCCCCAGCTGGTGAGGCTCATGCTTGAGCTGGGAGGCCCGCAAGAGCCACAGACCACCCCAGGGAGATGCATGATGGAGAGAGTGCATCCTCAGACTTATAGAAAGACTTTGATAACTTCTCAGTTACCATGGCAGCTGGGCTCCCAGGATTACACAAGAACTAAGCAGCAAAATCTTTAATGAGGTAATGACCTTGTGGGCCTCAGTCTCTTTTCGCCAGCAACTGTGGTCCCATGCTCCCCATCACCATTAATGTGTGATTACACTAACACCCCTCACACAAAGAACAGGCTTTACCACCCTATGCATTAGGAAGGAACCGATCAAATATGTCATAATTTCAGCTCAGTGCTCTGAAAACCATGAGGATAGTCAGTCTGTGTTGCCAAGCATGTCTATGCCTGATCTGCAGTCGAGATAACAGTAGGTAGACGAATACCCAAGGAGACCACTGTACAGGTCCTCATGTGGTCCCAATGGTTTATCTGCACAGAGGAAAGTTTCCTAAAGAGTTTTCAACTTCCTTTTTTCTTTAAGGAATTACTCTAAGCCAGCACTGGGGACAAAGCAATGAAAAAACCTAGGTCCTTGCTCTCCAGGAGTTTATAGTCAAAGGGGAAGAAACACAAACAAGCAACTTTAACTGTGAGATAAGCCTAGGGTATGGGGAGTATGAAGAGGCAAAAAAGTGCTTAGCATATAACAAATATGCAGTAAACTATTTAGCGTAAGTGAATTTTTTAATTATAGAAATAATGAATAAATGGAATTAACACACCAGGCACCTTCCTACCACAGGACATTTGCACTTGTTCTTCCTCTGTCTAGATACCCAATTCCCAGGGTATCAGTTTTGTGTTCCTGCTATAACACATCACTATAGACTCAGCAGCTTAAAACACTGATGTATGGAGGTCAGAAATCTAAAGTCAAAGAGTCAGCAGTACTGCAATCCTTGTGGAGGCTTCAGAGGACATCCTGACTCTTACCTTTCCCAGTTCCCAGAGGCCACCTGCGTTCCCTGACAACTGGCCCTTCCTGTCACTCCGACTTCCTACTTTGGTCATCATATCTCCTACTACTGACTCCGACCTTTTTACCTCCTTCTTAACAAGAATCCTTGGGACTTCCGGGAAGATGGCGGTGTGAGCAGGGCGGCAGAAATCTCCTCCCAACACTATATTTAACTACGAAAACACAGAAAATACATCTATTCCTAAAAGAGAGACAAGAATACACAGGAAAGCGCACAGCGTGCAGCTACACCCGAGAGGACTCGGCACCCCAAGAGGCGGGTAAGATACGGAGCCGCGACCCGGCGGGACCCGAGCCCTCCCCACCCCAGCGCACCGGCGGGAGGAGAGGATTCAGAGCCGGGAGGGAGTGGAAGTGCACCCCGCGAAGTAGCCAGCCCCGGGGATCTGCGCGGGGAGCGCTGACCCACATTGCGCAGTGCAGCGGAGATTGGAGAGACAGAGGGGCAGGATCTGAGCGGGAACGCGCCAGGGGGCTTGCAGCCGGCTCCGGGAAGGAAAAAAAAAGTGCGCGCTTTCCTCAGCGGTCTTAAAGAGACAGGAGCCCAGCGGAGGAGCCGGATCGCCCCAGCACACTCAGCCCAGCAGGCTGGGAGTCCTGGGGAGTTTCAGACGCCTTAGCTGGCGACCGAGGAAGCGTAGCCATACTTAACACTTCTCACTGAGATCAACAGCCTCCTATTCGTTCCCACCCCTGCCAGAGCGATAAAGGGCCCTGCGGAGCGGCACAGTCACAGCTGTGGAATAGTGGGGCAATAGCGCTACCTAGAGCATTCCCACAGAATCTACGTCTGGTGGGCATTTTTTTTGTTTTTTATTGTTTTGTTTTTTTGTTTTTGTTTTTGTTTTTTCTTTTCTTTCTTTTTTCTTTCTTTTTTTCTTTTTTTCTTTCTTTTTTTTCTTTTTTATCTTTTTTTCTCTCTTTTTCTTTCTTCTCTTTTTAAAGTCTTAAAGAGCCCAGCTGACATACGTGGCAACTATCAGTGACCAAATTATACAGCCATGAAAAGACAGAGGAATATGGTTCAGACCAAAATCAACCAGACAATCCCAGAGAGGGAGTCTGAAGGGATGGAAATGCACAGCCTCCCTGAAAAAGAATTTAGAATAAAAGTCATAACCATGCTGATGGACCTACAGAGAAATGTGCAAGAGCTGAGGGAGGAAGTGAGGAACTGAGGAAAGACAATACAGAAATCAGACAAGCGATCGACGGGCTTAAAAGCAGAATGGATGAGATGCAAGAGACTGTTAATGGAATAGAAAACAGAGAACAGGAGTACAGAGCAGCTGAGGCAGAGAGAGATAAAAGGATTTCTAGGAATGAAAGAATATTAAGAGAACTGTGTGACCAATCCAAAGGGAACAATATTCGCATTATAGGAGTACCAGAGGAAGAAGAGAGAGAAAAAGGGATAGAAAGTGTCTTTGAAGAAATAATTGCTGAAACTTTCCCTCGCTGGGGAAGGAAGTAGTCTCGCAGTCCACCGAAGCTCATAGATCTCCCAACACAAGGGACCCAAGGAAGACAA